>PVLC010045524.1:0-11801 GCA_004027655.1 Graphiurus murinus | reverse complement strand
TTTTTTTGTAACTTCTTCACAATAAACATCAAAAGCTATAATCCCCCTAAACAGAAGCTCTTTGTGGTCTTCAGTAATTTTTATACTATATGGAGTCAGATATTAAAATGTTGGAGAACTATTAGTCTATAATGTTGCTAATGTTATATTTCTTTTGGGGGAGTGGGGATATTTTTTTTATTAATTTTTAAAAATACTATATATGTTATATAAACACTATATATATATATATATATATATATATATATATATATGTACTTTCCTGTGTGTATGAGATAAATTACAATAAAATAAATAATAAGGGCAGGAGGTATAGCTTGGAGGTAAAATACCCCTGGGTTCAATCTCCAGTATCAAAAAATAAAAAATAAATTATTAGTTAACAGAATATTCATTCAAAACATATTTGTGGTTCATGCTTTAGTGGGTATGGAGGCCTCACAATATTTGATCTCAAATATACGACAGAGCTATAGTAACAAAACAGCATGATATTGGCACAAAAACAGATACATAGACCAGTGGAAAAAAATAGAAGATGCAGAGACAATTTCTTATATTTATAGAGCCTGTACATTTTTGACAAAGGAGCCAAAAACATATGGTGGAGAAAAAATAGTCTTTTCAATAAATGGTGAAATGGTGCTGGGAAAACTGCCTATCAATTTAAATTGCCTATCAGAATTACAGTAGATAACTATCTCTTACTTTGCACAAAAATCAACTCAAAATGTATCAACAATCTAGAAATTAGACCAGAGACTTTGAAGTTACTAGAAGAAAACATAGGACCAACTCTCCAACATAAGGCACTGACAGAAACTTCCTCAACAAGATACCCAAAGCCCACAAAATAAAACAAAGTATCAATAAATAGGATAATATCAGCTTAAAAGCTTCTGCACAGCAAAGGAAGCAATTAAGACTCTAAAGAGAAAGCCTACAGAATGAGAGATAATCTTTGCCAGCTACTCCTCTGATAGAGGACTAATATCTATAATATATAAAGAATTTTAACAATTACCATTAAAAAAGCAAGTAGCCTAATTTAAAAAGTTGGCAACTAAATAAATATTTCTCAAAAGAAGAAATACAATTGGTTAATAGATATAGGGGAAAAAAATCCAGCATCATTAACAATTAGAGAAATGCAAATTAAAACTACCCTGAGTTTCCATCTAATCCAGTTAGGATTACAATCACCAAGATTTAAAACAATAACAAATGCTGGCGAGGATGTAGGAAAATAGGAACTCTTACATACTGTCAGTGGGATTGTAAATTAGTGCAACTGCTATGTATATCACTACAGAGGGTCCTCAAAAAAATTAGAATGGTACCACCATATGATCTAGCTATACCACTCCTCAGTATTTTCCTCAAAATAAAGTTCTAATACTATAGTGATACATGTATATTCATATCTATAGCAGCACAATTCACAATAGACAAGTATTAGAACCACCAAGGTGTCTGTCAACAGATGAATGGTTAAGAAAATATGGCATATACATACAATAGAATTCTATTCATCCACAAAGAACAAAATTATGCTATTTGCAAGAAAATGAATAGAACTAGAAAATATTGTGCTAAGTGAGATCAGCCAATCTCAGAAACTCAAGGGCTGTATGTTTTTTTCTCATATGTGGAAGATAGAGACAAAATAGGAAACAGGGAATTTAATTATTGTTGAGAGAGACCTATAGAGTAGTGGAAGAGGATTGGGGGGAGGAATTGGGAAGGGGAAAAAGGAGGATTGAAGAAGGAAACAGTTCAAATAATGCTGTGGCAATATATAAAGGTGTTACTAACAGTTTCACTAACATGTGTGGGGAGGAGAGTGGGATGCAGAAGGAAATACACCAAGAGCTGTGTGCGCATACATTTGCATCACATTGAACCTCACTATGATGTATAATTGCAATACACTAATAAAACTGTTAACAATAAAGACTTGCGCCAGGCGTGGTGGCGCACGCTTGTAATCCCAGCATTCGGGCTGAGACTGGAGGATCCGGGTTCACAGCTAGCCTCAGCTACCTAGTGAGGCACTCCATAACTTAATGAGACTCTGTTTCAAAATAAAGAATAAAAAATAGGGCTGGGGGTGTAGCTCGGAGGTAGAATGCCCCTGAGTTCAATCCCCAGTACTGCAAAAAAAAAAAAAAAGAAAGAAAGAAAGACTTGCATGGTCCCAACCCTTAAGATGCTACAATTAAGGAAGATAGGATGGCACATATAAGCAACTATATAATCTTGATTATAACTTTCAACAGATGCAATGGAGGAAAATCCCAGAGTACTACAATGGAAGAAAATTGGAGGGAGAGAGGAATCTATTTTTGTGTGAGTGATCAGGCGCTCAAGCCTACCTACATAAACCCTGAGAAGGCGACAATTAAACTGAATGCTAAGGAAAAGCACACCAAAGAGAACACTAGGAGTGTATGGGAAAAAAGTAATGGGAAGTCCTTGAAGGAATTCAAAGTTGTACTGTGTTCTATTTTTCAGAGTACTGCATTTTCTTTGTGTAAGGATTGGACAGAAGCAAATGTGGAAGTGGGGAGGTTTACTGAGGGACAGTAGCAATATATTCCATGAGCTTTGATAATAATGGCTTCAACTAGGATATGTGAAATAGGTCATTAAAATATTATGTCAGCACTTTTCTATCTGATTTTGCATCTATGCATTCAAGTTAATGACCTTTATTAGAACTACTGCCCCATAAAGCAAGTCTCTTTCAGCATTCACCAGCTAGAGAACCCATGAACTTTAAAGGTGCAAGTCAACTGGCTACCAGATAACTGTCAAAGACAGCAATTTTATAACTGTTCATAAAGTGTCACATTAATGTTGATTTACCAATTCAGATCATTTAATTAGCTAAATATCAAACTCTTAAACTCTTTTAAGGATGATCTACTCTAGGAAGCCAATTCTTTTTTAAATTACTATCTGAGCAATTGGGGGGGGGCATTTGTCAATATTGTGTTATAAGGAAATTAATGAAACTCTTCTGTTAGATATGACTTAATCTAAAATTAATCAATTGCTTGGAAGATATTAGAAGTTAAAAGTCATGAAATTGTATCCATTAATCAATACTAATTATGTCTGGGACAAAAGAAAAAAACACATTAGAAGCAAAGAATACCAGACTACAAAGCATACTTGCTCAGCTTAAAATCAAAGGTAGAGTTTTCTTACCTAGTATTTAATAATTTAATACCACAGGAAGCTTAAAAACTGGCTTCTCTAGTAGATCTAGTGGAAAGTGTGTGTGTGTGTGTGTGTGTGTGTGTGTGTGTGTGTGTGTGTGTGTGTGTGTGTAGTACTGGGGATGAAACCTAGGAGAAATCTACCTCTGAGCTACACCCCTAGTCCTATTTTAATTATTATTTAGAAACATGGTATCACTAAATTGCTGAGAGCCTGACTAAGTTGCAGATGTTGCACTTGCTGGTTTCAAACCTGTAATCCTCCTAATCTCAACCTCCTAAATACTGGGATTACAGGCATGTGATACTATGCCTTGCTATCATTAACCAATCTTGCATAAATATCATGAAATATGGCTGAACAGTTGTTAGATTGAAGTACTTTAAACCATGAAGGCAGATAAGAAGCTATAATTCATATCAACCTCTATCTAATTATAAAGTCAAAGTTGTTAATTTTTCTTGTTTTTTTTGGGGGGGTGGAGGGAGGTGCACACATCATGTTCTTTGCTGTCTTTCCGATGAATGAAAGGGTTCAAGGTACTCTTTCCAAAATCCCTATATGTAGCAATCCCTCACACCTCTTGGTGTTCTACCCACTTTAATAAAGATGAGTAGTTAATGATTCGCTCCTACCAAGACAATCATATTTCTTGACTTATAAGGTATCTTCAGGCCAACTCGGAGAGATATCAAATCTTCATAGATAACAGCATTTTATTAATGCACATAGGATTCATTTTGTTAGATGTCCACCACAGAAAATCCTAACCCTTGTTCATGGCATTCCAAATAACAACCTTGTTCTGTCAAGTGCCAGGTAAAGGTACGTGAGAGCCCTTCACATTGTGTTGCATCTAGGGCCTGGAAAAAATATTTTTTTTTTCTTAAAGGGAGCTGGATTTTCAGACAAGATGCATTTTGCCTTTTCTCCTTTTTGCTTTAAGATGAAAAGCCTGCCACACTTTGCTATAGCTGCAGAATGATTATGTTCTGATTAAACAGAAGAAAATTTAATAACAAGTAAGTCTAAGTGGAATTATGAAAATGTGTTCAGTTCATCTTTAGAGTAGTTAATTGCCAAACTCTTTTAGAAATGCCTCAGTTAAAATATTTGATTATTTTTAATGCACTCTGTGCTTCTGAGGGGAGGGGGAATATAACTACCTAATAAATTAATTATGAACAATTTCTACAATTTTAACAAAAACAACAGTTTGGTTATGTTTTTGCAACATACACGGTATTGCTGAATGCATTAAGAAAAAAGAAAAGAAAGACAGTCATAACAATCCTTAAGGAATATATGTAACTATATAACGGAAAAAGTAAGATTTGTTTTATTGCTTAAATTTGTACCTAATAATTCATTGATATAATTGTTCCCACTTTATTTTTCTTTTCTTCTCTTTTTTGGTACTCAGGATTGAATACAAGAGTATCCTACCCACAAGCTATATTCTCAGCCCCTTGTTTGTTTGTTTGTTTTGTGGTACTGGGATTAAAACCCAGGGGCATTCTACTTCCCAAGTAAACCCCTAGAACTTTTTATTTTTCATTTTGAAATAGGGTCTTCCTAGGTTGCTGAGAGTCTCTGCTGAGTCTGTCCTCAAACCTGAGATTCTCCCTCAACAAATACTTACTAATTAAGACTTATGCATTTATAAAAACGAGCATTATACAAATGTGAAAAGACCAACTTTCTGACTGCATACAATGCATGTATTTCACTAAGAAAATATAGGTAACCTTTATAATCTAGCTAAACTGAGAAAACAATCTGTATAAATAATATACTCCAATTTATAGCATTTAAAAAATGAAGAGGAAGTTAAAAACAAGCAAATTATGAAAATATTATGGAGCTAAAAAATTAGCAATTACCACTTAAAGTGCAGAGATTCCATTAGCAAGATTAATTATGATTTACTGAAGCTAGTAAATCTTTATAATTTTTGAGTAAAAACCTCCCCCACTGTATAGCCACTTTCCTAAGAATACATTACGTCACTGCCTAAAATAAAAAACATGAAATATATAGGAAGGCAATGTCACTTTTACCTCTTATTCATGCACCTTAATTTATTTTCTCCTACAGTATATTAATTTAATGATTAAAATCTAATTAATATTATCAGACAGCAGTGGACAGTAAAGAAAAAGCCTGAAGCAAAAGTCTATATAATTCAGAGACAGTTTTAGAAGTGTTAGGTAATTAGTTCAACTTATAGAATTGTGAAATGTCTTAATGCCTGCCTGACTAGGGGAATAGATTTATTTTGCTACACACAATTAGTGCTGTATTAAAAAATAAAAAAAAACTTTTTTAGGAGAACAGGCAAGTATTATTTCATTTTAATAGGAAAATATATAATGAGAAGACAGAAATATCTTTATCTGTTGCATTACATGTTTTTGAGGGTGAGCACCAACCAAACTGAATTTATAATAGTTAACAATAAGAGCATCAACAATAATGAGATAAGATAAAATTGGCAAAAGCAAATAAAATAACACTGATGACTACTGTGGCCATCTGCTTTTTTATGGACCCAACCTGTACTACTTTCGCCACCAGCTAACACACACACAGTTTTCTATTATTCAAATTCCTCTTCCTACAGGTATCCTCTTCCATGTGATGAGACTTACATGGTATTGATCTTGCTGTCTCCACCCAGATCAAGAAATGGGAGCCAGTAAGTCCTGTTAGTCTCACTGGCCCCAGCCAACCCCTCTCTAAGCCTTTTATACCAGAACTATATGGAAAAGGTATGTTCCTTCTGCAGAAACTTCTAATTTGGTAGGATGTGCATACGGACTGTTTGGGGTCATCATATAACCAAGTAAAATGAAAAGAACATACTTGATTCCCTCGTAACAAATGAAGAAACTTCATCAAGTACAGTTGTTATAGATTATATGACTTATGAAAGATGGTTTTTCCAATATATAGGATACCTACTGTGGAAATTTAGGATGCTGTGATTGGGGATATAGATAAAAGTTTTGCTAGGTCTCCACTTGTGGCTCCCTTCAATCTGTCAAGATCTGAGCCTACCCAGGTAGAATATCACTGTAACCATCCTAAGTGTATCTCTTGTGAGGGTGGGGGGAATCTAGAGAGTTAAGAAGCCACTCTTCCTTACCATTCCCTACACAGATGTCTCCTGAAAACATTTTTAAAATGTATTGAGTATTCCTCTATCATAATAAAAAATCATTTCTCAAAGAGTTACCTATTAAAAGGCTTACCTTTATGAAGCCTAAAACATAGAGAAAGGAAAATAAGTTTGCAAAAGAAAGAAATTTTGACTAAAAAGACTACTGGTAGTAAGACTAGTCAAAGTAGGTTTCATGGGTATTTTTGCCACTCCAGGGAATGGGATCTACTCACCATCTTTACCATTGCCTATGAGCTCATGACCAAGTAGGAATATCATCCACCTTTATTTCTCCATATTCTACGGTCTTTCCAGAATCATATTCATTTTTGCAGTACCTTTTTGAATAGATGGCATAAGTTTTAATTCTCTGAATTCAACTATAACTGGAAAGTTGGAGCAAGAAAAGTAATTGAAAATGTTAAATAGTAACAGAAACGTACTCTGAAAACTCTTGTAAATTTCAAGTACTGAGTATGATAAACACCTCCTTGCTATATACAACACCATAGAATCTGACAATTTAAAAATTGATTTATAATGACTTATGGAAGCCTTCAGTTTATTATATATACTATTCACATAAGATAAACATTTTCTAAGATGAATCACCTTAAAGAATATAAGGCACCAAAATATTCACTGCTCTGGAGTTTAGTAATGATTGTCTGCACCTAAGTCAGTAATGAAGATCTATAACCTTTTGTTGTAATTCCACAGTGCTGAGCAGCTTTGCACAGGTATCCTTGGTGATAGTGTGAAAATGAGACAAACATTAAGAACTGTGTGTTAGTTTTCAAAAGCAAGAAACAGAATAGATGAAGTGATTAGAACATTTAAACATACTGGCCCGCATAACCTGATATTCATTTGAAAGGTAGTAGATTACAGCTCTGAGGAACCTATTGCCAATATAATCTCTCTCTAGAAAGTGTTGCTCTGTGTGTAATATTTTTAGAGCTTTGAATTTCTCATTTCAAACAGAGAGTAACAGAAGTAAATGTTTTAGTATACGAACTGGCCATTGTTTGAATGAATTTGAGAAATTCAATAATTTTCTAAATTACCAGAGTAAGAAAACATGAAGGGGAAACAGAGCTTTGAACTAGAATCCTAGTGGCCCCAAGACAATAAAATGAAAATCAAAGAATTGCTCCTAGGAGTCAATACATTTTCAGTATTAATCTATCTACTACAGAGAAAATGAGTTAGGAAAGAATAACCACTAATTTCATGAAAAGCATTTTGACCAGAATTTATTGCTTGTATGCAGAGAACTAAGCTGGGGATTCTAAAGACAGATGATAAATAGTCTCTGTCACTTCATGATTTTCATGATTGAAATTTATTTCCAGAGAAAACCTAATCATATTTGATAATATAAAAATTATAAACATCTTGATTTCTTACTGTTCTAGAAGCTATAGATGTGAAAATATGACTGATCTGATTAAGATCTACACAAGAGGGAAAAAGCATATTCTATGAGGCAAACAACACCTAGACAAAACTCCACAGAAGGCAGCTTGTCTGAATCCTTGTCCATCTTTGTCCAACACGTTAAATTCATTTGTGTTGCTGTAGAGATATTACTAATTAAGTGATGAAGAAATATCATCTCTTTCACCCCTTGAAATTTTTAGTTTTCTTTCCACTAAACATTTTGCATGTGATATGACCCTTTGCAAACACAGATTTTCTTTTAAATGCAAAAATCTCAGTTATGATTTAAGCTAATTAATTCTTATTACTTCCCTATGACTTCACAAGATCTCACTGAGTTTCAATTGCCTGTACTTTGCAGAAAATTAGGAACTCTTTCAATGCTCAGGTCACTAATGGACATACCTGGACTCTCTTCAGTTTCTGATGTTAAAATAATATCTTTCTTCCTAGGGTATTCTCTAAGGTCAATTCTTCTCACTTTTATGGATGGAAAGAGAATTGTTATGTGTAATTCTTTTGTGCATAAAGTCATGGTGGCAAAATTTACAATGGTAAAAATTGGGAGAAAGAAGGAAAACATTAAAGAAATTAATTTTTACAAAATATATGTTTTGGTCCATTTATTACCAAAACATTATAAAATGGTTGCCAGAGTTGGAATGGTCTGACAACATGTAATTTATATACAATGCATAAAATGCCCTTTGAGAAGTGAGAAAGGGTAGTATAATCATTGACAGAAGAAACATGCTCTCCCAAAGGTAGCATAGGTAAGCACCTGAGCACCTTGGCAGGAGAGAGGCAGATATCCTGAAGAAGAGCTAAAACTCAAGTGTAACGAGAGACTCCTACAGCCACTTATGAGAAGTGTGCTCTTCAAGGTCAGTTGAAAATCATAGTGTCTCTCAAGGGTTATCTGCCTTGTAACTGTACAAGATACCAAACACAGAAGGAAATATTTGGGGAGTGGGGTGTGACAGTTCCTTCCAAAATGTGTTCAAGTAATGTTATGTTAAAAAAATAGAACATAGGTTCAGTAGAAAAAATAAAACTAACATAGTAAAATTATCTAGTATCACATAAGATCATATTAGAACCTATTACTATAAAATATCCTAAAGAGCCACCACAAGAATCGCTGGTTTGTGGCCAGCCTCAGTAACTTAGCAAGGCCCTCCATAACTGAGTGAGATCATGTTTCAAATTAAAATATGCCTAGATATGTAGCTCAGAAACAGAACCCCACTGGGTTCAATCCCCAGTACCACACACACTCACACACACACACACACACATGCACACACAAAAGGTCCATTCAAGTATGATAGAAAGCTTCAATATTATCCAATTTAGAGTTTCCTTCCCCAACTTAGTCCTGCCTCAAGTTGTGAAGCCTATCCTGGATAAGGCAAATTTTTCAGTATTTCTAGGTTCAGCTGTGCTTGACCAAACTCCATAGCTCAAATGAAAAAAGAAAGGAAGTTTATTTCTTTTTCATGTAAGAAATAAACTTTCCACACAGACCTCAGGGACTCAGCTCCTCTACCAGGTTGTCTGCCATTCTCAGCATGTGACAGTCAATTTATTATGACTGAAAAAACTCAGATCATCATAACTATACTCTCTGAAAAAGTGATTAAGAAAGTTCTGCCACTTCTACTTAAGCATGCTCAGAAGTCACAAGTGACTTCACTGCTTATATCAAACTAAAACTTAATCACATGTCTTCTCTTAGTGGCAAAAAGACCAAGAAGTATTGGGGATCAACCATGGGCCCAGTTAAAACTTATGTAACTATAAAAATAAGTATTTATAGTAAAAATGAGGAAAAGAGGAGAGAATCGATTTAGGGAAACAACTAGCATTCTTGGACACAGCTTCTTCATCACCTTGCTCCATATTCTTTCACTCCCTTTTCCCCACTCCCCTCTGACACTCTTCAAGGTTATGGCAGGTCAAGAAAAAGAAGAGGCAGAACAGGTACAGTTGACTGGTGAAGCTGCAATCTGATGCCAGTACACCAGGTTGACTTTTCGTCTTTGAGGTGCTTTTATGAATTTCACTTAACAGTGACTAAGTGAACCGCAGAATAAAACTCTCTGATTTCAGTTTGCTGGAATGGGTGTTGCCTTCTCCAACTGGTTTTGAACATTCATTTCTGAACTTGTGGCAATCCATGCTGCAGCACACCGTATCTATTGGTATACATCACCCTGCAGATCTGTGTAATCAGAATTCCCTTTCAGGACAACCGTATCTATTGGTATACATCACCCTGCAGATCTGTGTAATCAGAATTCCCTTTCAGGACAACTCCTGTCCAGCGCTTCGGATGGCCCACAGTGAAGTAACAGAAACAGACATATCTCCTGGCATGCCTGGAATGCAGCTCACGTACACTGTAGCCTTCTCTCCCTGCTCTGCTCTCAGGCAGTGGCCAGCCTCTCAGTCTTGGCCTTTTCAAATACATAGATCAGGTGCCAGTCTTTGTCTGCACAAGCTTCCAGAGCCCATAATCAGATCTGAAGGGTGCTTTTATCCAAAGACCCCTTACATTTTCGCTGATTTAAAGTGACCTTGAAGTATTCTCCATATGAGATGGGGAAACTAAGTAACAGTAGAGCCATCTACTGGGCTTACTCTAAAGAAACCCTCATTCCTCAATCTCTGACAATTAGCAGTCAAGGCTCTACTCATCTACTTGTAGACTAGCAAGCAGGAAGAGGCCCGTGACATCTAGATCACCACCACAGCAGGTCAGTAGTCTTGTGTGATCGATGCCTGTCTTGAAATGTGAAGTATGTCAATCTTCTCATTTTTTTTTAATTTTTAAATTTTTTTTATTTATTTATTTTTATTTATTTATTTATTTATTTTGAAGTACTGGGGACTGAACCCAGGGGCATTCTACCCTCGAGCTCCACCCCCAGCCCTATTTTTTATTCTTTATTTTGAAACAGGGTCTCACTAAGTTGCAGAGTGCCTCACTAAGTAGCTGAGGCTGGCCGCGAACCTGGATCCTCTGGTCTCAGCCTCCCAAATCCTAGGAATACAAGTGTGCACCACCCCAGTCCTATTTTTTATTCTTTATTTTGAAACAGGGTCTCACTAAGTTGCAGAGGGCCTCACTAAGTAGCTGAGGCTGGTCACAAACCCAGATCCTCCAGTCTCAGCCTCCCAAGTACTGGGATTTTGGTGCACTCCTATAATTGCAGTACCTGGGAGACTGAGACAGGAGGAGGTTGGCAGCCAGCCTCAGCAACTTAATGAGGCTCTCTGCAACCTAGCAAGACCCTGATTCAAAGTAAAATACTTTAAAAAAGGACTGGGGGTGAAGCTCAGAGGTAAAATGCCCCTGGGCTCAATCCCGAGTACCCCCCCCCCCAAAAAAAAAAAAAGGTTTTTTTGAAATCTAAGAAGGCACACATCATGAAAATGTGCAGGTCAGCACCATGGAATGATAACCACAATCTACTTCACAAATACATCCATGAACCCGCCCCCCACCCCGAAATTCCTTGGGCCCATTGTAGGCTAGCTTCCTTGCCTCATCAACCCTAACTCCTGTCCCCAAGCAACTACTGATCTTTCTCCTGCCACTTGAGATTCATTTGTATTTTCTAGAGTGACAGACATTTGAGGTGATGGATGTACTGATTACTCTGATTTGGTTAATACACACTATATACATGTATTGAAACAGCACACTGCCCATCAACACATGCACACTTGTTATATGTCAATTATAAATAAAAATAAATCAGTGGTTAAAAGTACATATACGAGATGTTTCTAGTGAAGTAATAAGGACAGAAATGTCCTAAGGATAACTACATGTTTTCTAATTAAGAGAATAAAGGGGATGAATCAGGAAATTTCTTCATCTCTAAGCAGGTGAGGAAGACTCAGAAGGTAAGAAGACTCCAAATACACCATGCTAAATGATAATCCCCATGATAAATAACCA
>PVLC010045523.1:0-11863 GCA_004027655.1 Graphiurus murinus | reverse complement strand
TGCATGACCTTACTGTAACTTTCCAGATCCGTGAGTTTATATATCCATTATCTTATCTAACCATCTTTGAACCACACTGCTGTAGACTCCGTCAGATTAATTGAACCCTCCTGACAATCAATAATGATTTTGAAGCTCAGTTCTGTGGCTCACTCATTATCAACTGAAGCCAGACAGTCCCTTAAAATTAAATGCAATGAGATTTCACCACATTAGAAAAATAAAAGGTTATTATTGTCCATTCCTTTGTGTTTTAATTCAGTGGGTACATCTGCAGATTTCCAAAATGCCTACATGTTTATTTTGAATATTGTTTTTACTGATTTTTATTTTGTGTATAGTTTGAGAAAAATGGCATTGAATGGGAAAACTTATATTATTAAAGGTATAAATGGTATCTCTTCTTTATAAACTCAGTAAAACTAAATGACAAGGCCTCTTTAAAGTAATAGCAGATATTCCTTTTATAACAATTAATATTCATAACATATTTTTTATATTATTTTGAAAATATTCTTCACCTAATGTTGGAGTTTCGGGAGGTGATCTTGAAGAAATGTGTTCAGCTTGACTAAACTACAAATATATGGTAACATGGTATCTATCTATAGAATTTTTGAAAGGAATAAATTAAAAGAAATGAGAGAAAATTATTACTTTGATATTCAGGATAAACTGATAACAGAGTGTCAAATATTAAAATATTAATCTATTTTACACTGAAAAATATATATTCTTGTTGACTCATAATGATATTAATATGTCATTCACAAATAAGTGGAGACTTCTAATCTTTACAAATATATACTATAGAGTGTTAAATTGTGCTTTTCAAGTAATATATGAGATAATGTTTAATTTTTATATTAAAATATTCTGGAGTACTTGCATGGCTTTTTATTTGTTTGCTCTAAGTTTGTTCCTGTTTTCTGATTTTGAAAATTGCAGTTAGAGAAATTAATGCACACTGTTACAGACTGTTAAAATTGAGAGTCTGTTCCTTCCCAATTTCTTATTTATTGAAAATGTGGTTTCCTCTTCACTTTCCCTTTCTCAACTCTTCTTTAACCTTTAAGCAGGGTTGTCTTATTTTTTGGAGTAAATGACCAGAGATGGATTTACCTTGAGCTGTGGCAGGTACATATAAGCCCAATCTGGCCATAAAGCCAAGGGTATATAACATGCCTTATCCTCTTCCTCTTCTTCTTCCAAAGCAGTATAAAACTACATCCTAGTTGCAATAAAAAATATATTGCAAATGATAAATAGTTTATTACGGAGTAATGGAAATAATCCCAAATTCTAATGATTTAATGAGATAAAGATTTAGTAATGAAATACAAGAAAATATTAAATAAAATAATCTGAAGTCTTTGAATAGAACATGAACACAAGTTACAAGTTATGAAGGAAAATATCTTACAAAAGTTAGGAAAATCTAATAGTAAACAAAGTCAATCCCCAAACTGTCTAATATCTATGGGTGATATTGTTGGGACTAAAATTAGAGTGGTATGTTTAGGAAGCTTCTGGAAAGAAAATGGTCTACAGGGAGATTTCTTTGACTCTGGATGTTTTAATAAAAGCTGAAGAACAAATTGAACAAATTAAGTGTTGGAAAAACTCTGTGTATCAGTCATATTCTTCTTGGTTTTCTGAGATCTCTTTCATGGCATAAAATATGTCTTATAAAATATCTGAGTATAGGATGTTTGGCATAGGTCACTAGTAGAGAGTAATTAATAAAGAGAAGTCAGTTCCTAAAACCCCAATCTAGATAGATTCCTCTGTAGTGTACACCATGGTAACAACAGAATGACCAGTGCAGGAGATCATTGAGACAGAGGGATGGCAGTTCCAAGACTAGCCTCAGTAATTTAGCAAGACCCTCAGAAGTTTAGGGAGATTCTGTTTTAAAAAACAAAAAACAAAGCAAACAAACAAACAAAAACATTGGGTATGTAGCTCAGAGTTAGAATGCTTTTGGGTTAAATCTAACAGAAAATAAATAAATAAATAAAATGAAGAAAATGCATAAGAGAATTTAGGTGGTTACTGCTCCTGGCATTTTAGCAGAGAATTTTATAAGTAATAAACTTGTATATTTGGTGTTGTTCACTGTACTTGATCTACCTCTCTATGCTGTGTGTGTATGTATGTATATGACTATCCCATGACTGTTTTGTAAACAAAAATATAAATTAAAAGTAAGAGTCTTAGCTGGGAGTGGTGGTCCACACCTGTAATCCCAGTACTTGGGAAGCTGGAACAGGAGGATGACAGGTTTGAAGTCACCTCAGGAACTGAGGGAGGCCCCTGGCAACTTAGTGAGAACCTGTGTCAAAATGAAAAATAAAATAGGGCTGGAAGTGTACCACAGAAGTAGAATGTCCCTGAGTTCAATCCTCAGAACCAATAATAATAATCATCACCACCATTATCATCATCATCTCAATTTTATCTGTTAAAGGAAGAAACTTCTCCAATCTGTTTTCTTAGCACTTTACACTACAAATCTATTTTTTACTTTGGGGTGAGAGTACTGGGGATTAAACCCAGGGGGTTTCAACCTCTGAGTTACACCCTCAGCTCTATTTTTTATTTAGAAACAAGATCTCACTAGGTTACTGACTTTGTCCTCAACCTGTGATCCTCCTGTCTCTACCACTCCTGGCTAAGATCTATTAAATATAAATTCTTAGCTGGGCATGGTGATACATGCCTATAATCCCAGTACTTGGGAGGCTGAAACAGGAGGATCACAGTTTTTAGGACAACCTAGCAAGACCTTGTTCAAAACAAAAAATAAAATAAGGCTGGAGGTATAACTCAGAGGTGGAATGCCACCACTGATTTCAATCACCAGTACCACAAAAAAGAAAAAAAATATGAAGTTCTTTCTTATTTCTTTGGAATGTATATAAATCTATTTAAATAGTAAATTCTTGCTAGAGAAACCTCTTGCCACTTTTAAAATCCTTGAAAATGTTTTTCAAGGATCTTGTGACTATTCCTTGAAGTGTGATCATCAAGGTGGATAGTAATGTCCCTTTCTCCCAGTTCTTGTGAGAGGATGAGAGCCTAATTTGGAGAGAGGAATCTCTGAAAATTGCAAACTGCATACTCTTAGCAACACATTACAAGATTAATTTTCCTTTGAGGAAGGTGAAGCATAGATGGCTACCCCAATTCCTAGTGATTCTAGGATGAACTATTTGTGACAAATGGTGCTGCTAAGAAATTTCACCTAAGGACTAATTATTGTTGGTTTGAAAACATATAAACTATGGATTGTATCTGCCCGACTGTGTGGTATTCCACCCGAATCTGTGGTTATGCTTTCGGGGGGCTGCAGTCTGAAAGCATTAAATGAGAATCTTCAGAAATAAATAATCATAAATTTTAGATTAGCTTTGTTTTAGTATACTACTATAATATTTATTGTATTTTATAGAACAATTGATGTTATGCTTTTACTGTGCCTAATATGAAAATTAAGCATGGAGCCAGATGTGGTGGAACATGCCTGTGACTCCATTACCTGAAAGGCTGAGACAGGAGGATTGCATGTTCCAGGCCACCCTCAGCAAGTTAGCAAGACTCTCAGGAACTTAGTGAGACCCTGTTTCAAAATAAAAATAAAAAGGGCAGAGGGTATAACTTGGAGGTAGAATTCTCCTGGGTTAAATTTGCAGTACAAAAAAATTTAAAAAAAAAATCAAAATAGAGGAAAAGAAAGAAGGAAGGAAGAAGAAAAAAAGAAAATTAAATTTTACTATAGTTATACTTATGTAGAAAAAAAATATTTTACATATGAAGTTCAGCACTATCCACTGTATCAGGCATCCACTGGGGGTCTTGGAATGTATTCCTAGTGAACCAGGTGGGTAATACTGCATTTATAAGATATATTTTGGTCTTTCCAACATCTTAGTAGATGCCTCTGATTTGCATTACATCTGTTTAAATGCTTATTTAATAATAAAACTGTCTTCTTTCTTTTTTACCTTTATGGATAGGTTTTTGGGGTTGACATGAGATTTTACTGTTAGCCATATTCACCAGCAGTGTGAGTATGTGGTTGTGATTACATTATCTTTTTGTAATTATTAAAATACTTTAAAAAAAATCTTGAGCCTGGTGTGGTGGTGCACACTTGTAATCCCAGTATTTGGGAGGCTGAGACCTAAGGATCCAGGTTCGCTGGCAGCCTCAGCTACCTAGTGAGGCACTCCACAACTTAGTGAGACTCTGTTTCAAAGTAAAGAATGAAAGATAGGATTGGGGAGTGTAGCTCAGAGATAGAATGCCCCTGGGTTCAATCCCCAGTACTGCAAAAAAAAAAAAAAAAAAAAAAAATTGTCAAGCATTTCCTAATATATTGAATTACTTCAGAGTTACTTTCCTCTATTAGATTTCATTAGAAATCGTGGATGAAAATTTGATTTCAGATAGTTTGTAACTGCAAAAAAATTGTTAACTTAGAGGAAAAAAAATTTTAGTAAATTTCATGAGTACAGGACAAGTCTTTTCCTCTGTATTTTTTCATAAATCATATATCCTATTTTTCAGTTTTCATTCCCTTCTAAGAAAATGACAGGAATAAACATTTGGGAGTTGTACTCAAATCAATAATGGGGACACCAAAACTGTAGAAGTCTGTGAAGTAGAAACTAAATCCAAATCAAAACATGAGTTTAGATTATAACTAGTTTAAGATATGAAGAAGTGATAAGTTTCTTAAAGGAGGCAGCTCCTGACTCTACATAGTAATGGCTTATGGTGTTGATCCACTTGGAAATGTGGATTTGGGTGGGTGCCCTGCTATCTACGAGCAGAGCAGGCACTCACTATTTCAGGTTCTGTGCAATATGGAGTGGTTACAGAGAATGCTAAAGGAAATGAACATAAGTGAGTTAAGCCATTTACACACCCCAAACCATCCTGTAGCTGGCTTAATGCGCAATAAAAGAATAATCAAGTGAGATATTTTTTGAATATTCACATTTTAACTGAAATGTAAAGTCAGGGAAAGCTCCCTCTTTCCACAACCAGAGAGAAAGCCAGGACAAACAAGATTAGCTTCTCTAGTGTTAGTGCCATGAATCAACACAACTCAATTCACTAGATCATGTTCAAAGTGAAGAAAGTGTGCCATATTTGGAAACTGAATATTCAAGAAGTAACAGCTGTTACTAAGAAGAATAAAAAGAAATCCAAAGGCCTGATGGAAGGAAAAAAAGTGATGAAGGACCTATATGAATGACAAAAAACAAGCATCCGAACTTTGTGCAGAATCAATAAAAGGCAACTATACATTAATCAACATTCAAAAGAAAAAAAAATCCTTTATAACTGCTATGAGATATTTCCCTCCATAACTTGTGACTCATTTTCATGTTTGCCTAGAAAATAGTATAATTTTATTCAAAGCTCTGCTGGCTGTCATGCCATTGTGCATGGCGCCAATGAAGGATGATCATAATTGACACCATATTTTAAAGGACTGAAACTATGTAATAGTACTTTATTCTTTTAAAAACAATTCAACATTAAAATCTACACTCCTTTGGAGGATATATTGCTTAAATAAAATGAAAACCATTTTGATTATTTAAATATATCTCATCATTAATTACTTTCTCTTAGATATTTATATCATTTTGCTTCCTAGGACATATTTCATTTTAATATGAGATCAGTTTTTTACAATTTGCCTGTTAAAAATCAATGCACGCTCAATATTAAGAACTTTAAATCCATATATAAACACATACACACATATGAAAATAAAAGCCATCACCCTACTATCCAAATATAATGATTCCTAAGGGGTTTACATGTTATTAACATGCTTCAGTGTTATAAACATTCTTACGAACTGTTAGTATGATTTTCCTTCAACAATATTTTGAAGATCAACTCTTCTTCAACAACTAACATGTCTGATTTACAAGAATTCGTATAGATTCAATATTCTTTATATCACCACCCATTATTGCCCAGTTTATACTTAGATAGATGGGAGATAGGCAAATATGTAGATAAATAGGCAGGAAGGAGGGAAGGAGGGAAGGAAGGAAAGAAGGGAGTAGAGAAAGGAGGGAGGAGCAGATATAAATATATTTTGTGGAAGCTTGCCCTTACTCACCTTTTGTTTACTTTTTACTTTCTGAGAAAGGTACTTTTGAGGAAGAAAAGACCATAATGAATTGTGCAACTCTACCTAATGGGCTATGAGGGCTGAGATGTGACTGTAAACAATAAAGATCACATCATATGTGGTTGGATATGATAGGGGAGAGAGAATGAATGAAAGGACCAATATAAATTACTGTACCAAGACTGAGGGAAAGAGCAAAATCCTGCTGGGGCTAAATTTGAGAAAATCTTGAGAGATTTGGAGTGACAGGGAATAGTACAGGCAATTTTAAGTTTGGGAATACATTTTTTTTTTATATTTTCAAACATGATGTTGTTCAAAGGCACAAAGCATAGAACTGAGCATCATAGATTTATTAGCATTGAATATAAACAAACATGCATGTGTTTATACCCAAATGTCTTATTTTTAAAAAGAAAACTTTCTCAATGTGAATGTTTTTATAGAAAGGGTTTACGATTAAAATTAAGCCACATTTAAAATGAACATAACACATTTAGGAAGAAATAAAGAAGAATGTACATTAAATTGTTTAAACGGATATGTATAAACATGTTTTGCTATGATTGGCTGTTTCCAGTGATTGTTAAAAATATTTAAAAGTAGGCCGGGCGTGGTGGCGCACGCTTGTAATCCCAGCATTTGGGAGGTTGAGACCAGAGGATCCGGATTCGCGGCCAGCCTCAGCTACCTAGTGAGGCACTCCGCAACTTAGTGAGACTCGGTTTCAAAATAAAGAATAAAAAATAGAGCTGGGGGTGTAGCTCAGAGGTAGAATGCCCCTGAGTTCAATCCCCAGTACCGCAAAAAAAAAAAAAAAAAAAAAAAAATTTAAAAGTCAGCTGTCCTTTTAATCTTTCTATAAGCTCAGCTCAGATGAATAGAGACATCGCTTCTTGAGTGAATCACTTTATTGGTCTTCCTCACCATGCAGTTCTCACCTCTGTTTTTTGTTTTGTTTTGTTTTGGTTTTGGGGTTTTTGTTTGTTTGTTTGTTTTTTGTTTGTTTGTTTGTTTGTTTGTTTTTGTTTTTTATGGAAGTATCTGCTGAGACACCAAGGGTGTGGGGGAATAGTTGCTGTTGGGTTGGTAAGTCAAAGTAACTAAGTCACACAAACTAGAAGGAGAAATCTGCTTTTCATTTAAATTATATCAAATTATCCTTGGTTTCTAGAACCAAGTAAACCATGTAGAGACCTACCATCTCTTTGGACAATTTCAGATTTGTGAATTCTGAGAGCTTTGTTTAAGCCTTGGAAATAAGTGAAACGAGTGGCAAAGACTGGAAAAATCCCTGTGTTTTAGTTTCACTGATGGGCAGCATCCTGAGTGGAAATTGACACATCTGTCAATTTTTATGAAGCAAGATACTTCCTCAGCTGTCAGCGTACTTCAGAAAGGGTCAGTGAGGGCACATGAACAGAAACTGATAGGAAAAAGTAGGAATGATAGATCATTAGTCAGCAAAAAAGTCAGTCTTCTCTTCTATTCCCAGTTACCCTGTTGTGTTTGCCAAATTATATAATATAATAAATTTTGGTCTGAACATCAATAAATTCTTAGATTAGTTTTAGATAAAACTTGTCATGAAATCATAAAGCAGTTTTAGTTCTGATCTATGCAGCAAATGCTATGGGTCTCCAGTCAAATTTTTTTCCTTCCTTCCCTTCCTTCCTTCTTTCCTTCCTTCCTTCCTTCCTTCCTTCCTTCCTTCCTTCCTTCCTTCCTTCCTTCCTTCCTTCCTTCCTTCTTTCTCTTTTTTTTTTTTTTTTGTGGTACTGAATATTGAATCCAGGAACATTCTGTCTCTGAGCTATATACCTGCAGCCCTATTTTATCTTGAAGTAAAGTCTCACTAAGTTGTGGAGGGGCTTGCTAAATTGCTGAGGCTGGCCCTGAACCTAAAATCCTCCTGTCTCATCCTCCTATGTATGAGGATTACAGGACAGCACTACCATGTGGGCTCAAATCTCCTCTTTTGGAGTGATGTACTACATGCAGTATGCCAATAGGAATTGCTCTCCATCCTCAGCCCCATAGCTCCCTGCTTGGCACTGGTGCCTCAATTAGACAATTCTAAATAATCAACTAAAATCCAAGAAGAGAGACTGTGGCCTTCTTTGTAGAGAATGTCCAATACTATCCTACTTTCCTTTGATTGTCAGTTTTATATGTCAACATGGCTAAAATTTGATCCTCAGTTATTCAATTAAAGATTAAGTGCTGATGAGAAGATATTTTGTAGCTATAATTAATATCTACAATGAGTCTACTTAAGTATGGGACAATCTAAAATAATCTGATTGTATCTGATCCAACTATTTGAAAGATTTCCAGAGAAGAATTAATAAGAAAGAAATTTTGCATTGGATCACAGCCTCAGTTCCTACCTGGAGTTTCTATCTCCTTTTCCTTAAAGCTTGCCCTATGGATTTCTGGTGTGAATAGACAGACCTGTGATTTTTTAAGCCAATTTCTTGCAATAAACCTCTTTTTTTCCCGGTACTGGGGATTGAACTCAAGGGCATTCTACCTCCGAGCTATACCCCCAACCCTATTTTTTATTCTTTATTTTGAAACCAGGTCTCACTAAATTGTGGAGTGCCTCACTAGGTAGCTGAGGCTGGCCTCAAATCCGAATACTCCAGTCTCAGTCTCCCAAATGCTGGGATTACACCACCACACCTGGCTTCAATAAACCTCTTACTATATCTCTTCTACATGTTCTATTTCTCTGGTTGAACCCTGATGAATATTCTCCCTCATTTCCTTACAGGTATATCTCTCTAGAGCACTCCCAAATACACTGATTGCACACAACACCAGAAAGCACAGGATAAGACAGTGCACTTTATTTTCATCAGATGTGTCCAGTTCAATCAATTTATTGCTTGGCCAGCAAATTCCATCAATAAGTTCTATTGAACTAGTTGATTTTAGGCTTACCCTTGAGTAAAGTTGTAGTAAGCAAAGTTCATTTTAGGCATACTTTTTTTTTTTAAATGCAACTTTCAACCTTTCTGCATTTCCTTACCAAGTTCAGAGAAGCAATACTTAATATATAATATATAAATGAAAAATGGATAAATGGTGAACAAGTGGCATTCTCTCCCACCTCAGCTACTCCATTTGTCTGGTCTCTGCCTTTACTCCCTGACCACCACTTGTTTGCCTAGCAAGGAGAAAGCTATCTTTTATCAATGACTTTGACTTCGGTTCCCTGGCTCTCCTCGAGTGCTCTGCATCCTTAACATAACATGTCCCTCATTCTCTGGAGTTATATTTTAACATACTGAAGAAACAAATGTGAAATATCACTTTAAATGTAAAGAACATAAAATATCAGAAGTTAAACCTAAGCATGCTTTCTCTACTGCCAATGCCAGAATCTTTTTATTTTCTCCCTCCCTCTTTTCTTTCTGTCATCTCTTTATTCTTTCTTTTCTTTTTTCTTTCTTTTTTTTTTTTCTATTAGGTGTTGAACCCAGGGACATTCAGCCTCCAGCTGCAGCCTACAGCCTTGTTTTTGTTTTTGTTTTATTTTGAAATAAAATCCCTCTAAATTGCTAAGACTAGCCCTGAACCTGAGATCCTCCTCTTTCAGTCTCCCAAATGCTGGGATTATAGGTGTGTGCCTCCATACCCAGCTTTTCCTTTCTTATATGCTACCTCCCTAATTTTATCCTGCTTGCTCATCTCTCTCTTACATTCTCTTACATAAAGTGTTCACCTCTCTCTGTCTCCTTTTCTGCTTTCTTCTCTTTTGTATTGCAGAATTTTATTTCATTCTATCATAGCAGAAGTTGTTAAGAGAAAGGGACATGTGCAGACTGGCTAGGCTCAAATCTCAACTGTGCATTAAACAGCAATATAGACTAAGGCAAGATACCTAATATCAGTTTTCTTAGTCTACAAAATAAGGACTATAATTTTGTAGGACCACAGGTTCAAGGCCAGCTTCAGAAACTTAGCAAGACTTTATTTATAAATAAAAAATAAAAAGGATCAGGGATATAGCCTGGAGACAGAATTCCCCTGGGTTCAATGCCCAGTACCACACATAAACACAAATAAAAACTGGGAGATGATAAGAAGTAAACAAATTAAGACCTATAAAATTCATAAAAGAGGACCTGACACATAATTAAAATGTATATTATATTCCAAATATAACTTTTTGCTTTGTTTACCTATATAATCTTCATCTCTCACTAGTTTGCTTTTTCAGTCTTCTTTTCCTTTTCCTTCTTTCTAGTTCTTTAACTTTTATTTCCCATGTCCTCCTCTGATTTTCTCTGAAATAATTCTTCTTACAATTGTAATATGAGGCTAGAAATCTGCACTGTGAATAAGATTCTTAATGAGACCCATCACCAGATGCAGAATAAACTATTAGATTTAAATAGGACATGTGATTTCATTACCTCTGTCTACTTGTAGGATGAATTATTTTATTTAATCCTATGATTTTTGCTTAATATGAGCAAAATTTTTAACTCTTGAACCCCAAATATATGTCTTCTCTTTCATGAACAACTACTAGACTAGTTTTTTTTTTTTTTTTTTTTTTTATCATTCCAGTGACTAAAATCAGTCATCTTAGATTCTCTATGTAGTTATGGATCACTTAATGATGAGGATGTCCTAAGAAATACCAATAGGTGATTTTGTCATTGTTTGAACATCATAGTGTACATATACAAACCTAGGTAGCAGAGCCTATTGCTCGGACACATTTTCTCCACCAGATTGCTCTGATTGGCTGTGCCAGATTACTTCTGCCAGATTTGTTCTGGCAGGTAATTTTCCTCCACAATCAGCTCATGTAGAGTTTCCAAAAATTCTTCTGCTGCCTTCATGTCAAGCTCTTGCAGATTCACCATTCACTTTCCCATTATGTAACGAATTGTGGTTCTTAAATCCTTTAAACTGCCCAGAGCCAGCAGTAAATTCGACATCACAGTCCAATCCAGCCTTTTTTCAACACTGCAAACTAACTTTTTCTTTGGTCATGATCATCACAGTGTGGAAGAGGATATACTGAAGTGTCTGGTTTTCAATCCAGGTCACCAGACCTTTCTCTACATCTGATAAAAGCCCTGCTTGAATTTTCATTTGATGCATTGCTTTCTGTGAAACAGATCCTTTTCTAAGAATTGTATAAATTTATGTTTTGTTAGCATGTATTAATTGGGCATATTCATGGCGTTCAAAGAGGTAGTTTAACACATATATTGATTCTTTAACATCTTCCATGACTTTATTTTTGATGATCCTACCTGTGATGGAATGGGACATGCCTGACTGGAAAGCAGAAACCACCAATGATTTGTCACCTTTGTAGTCCTTAAGCACTTTTAATTTCCAGGTCAATCACTTGATGTGGCCTCTTAATGGCAACATCAGCAGTGGATTATGTATGCTTAGGGGCCATGATATAAAAAACAAACAAACAAAAACAAAACAAAACACATAAGATTAAATCAGACACAAAAGAATATGATGCAATAAAGATTTGTATACACCAGATGTATGAGGCTGCCAGTTTAATATGGTATATTATTTCACAGTATTTTTTAGATAATAAATAGAAGTGCTCTCTAAAACAATTATGAAAAGTATGGTATCATAAATACATAAACCAGTAGATAGTCATCTGTTGAACTATCTATTGTAAATAAATATGTTATATTTTTATAT
>PVLC010045522.1:0-11770 GCA_004027655.1 Graphiurus murinus | reverse complement strand
TATGCCCCATCTTCTCCCTAGCATCCGCATATTAGGGAGAACATATGCTTCCTTACTCTTTGTGACTGGCTAATCTCACTTAACATAATGTTTTCCAGTTGCATCCATTTCCCTGCAAATAACATGATTTTGTTCTTCTTTATGGCTGAGTAAAATTCCATTGTGTACATATCCCATAGTTTTGTAATCCATTCATCTGCCGATGGACATCTTGGCTGCTTCCATAGTTTGGCTATTGTGAATTGTGCAGCTATAAACATAGATACACATGCATTGGTCTGATAGTTTGGTTTCCGTTCTTTTGGGTAGATACCCAGAAGTGGTATTGCTGGATCATATGGTAGGCTCATTCCCATTTGTCTGAGGACCCTCCATACTGTTTTCCAAAGTGGTTGCACTAGTTTGTAATCCCACCAACAATGTATTAGAGTTCCCACTTCTCCACATCCTCGCCAGCAGTTGTTGTTGCTCGTGTTTTTGATGATTGCCATTCTGATTGGGGTTAGGTGAAATCTCAAGGTGGTTTTGATTTGCATCTCTCTGATTGCTAATGATATGGAACATTTCCTCATACATTTATTGGCCATTTGTATTTCTTCTTTTGTGAAGTGTCTATTTAGATGTTTTGCCCATTTTTTAATTGGGTTATTTGTTTTCTTGGTTGTGATTTTCTTGAGTTCTTTGTATATCCTAGGTATTAGACCTCTATCTGTAGAGTAACTGGCAAAAATTTTCTCCCACTCTGTAGGCTCTCTGTTGAGGTTCTTGACAGTTTCCTTTGCTGCACAGAAGCTCCTCAGTTTAATGCAATCCCATGTATTGATCAGATTCAATGCAATACCCATGAAATTACCAAGGGCACTCCTCACAGACATAGAAAAACCAGTCCTTAAATTCATCTGGAAAAACAAAAAGCCCAGGATAACCAAAGTAGTTCTTAGCAACAAGAACCATGCAGGAGGTATCACAATACCTGACTTCAAACTCTACTACAAAGCCACAGTAATAAAAACAGCATGGTATTGGCACAAAAACAGACACATAGACCAATGGAGCAGACTAGAAGACTCAGAAACAGACCCACAGACTTACAGTCAACTGATTTTTGACAAAGGAGCCAAAAACATACACTGGAAAAAAGATAGCCTCTTTAACAAATGGTGTTGACAAAACTGGTTAACCATATACAGGAAAATGGAAATAAACCCTACTTTCTCACCCTGCACAAGAGTCAACTCAAGGTGGATCAAAGACCTGGAAGTTAGGTCGGAGACCTTGCAGCTACTTGAAGAGGGCATAGGACCAACACTTGAACAGATAGGCACAGGTAAAAACTTTCTTAACAAGACCTCCAAAGCACAAACAACTCAAAGGAAGATCAATACATGGGATTGCATTAAACTGA
Organism: Graphiurus murinus; assembly: GCA_004027655.1. Classification (NCBI taxonomy): domain Eukaryota; kingdom Metazoa; phylum Chordata; class Mammalia; order Rodentia; family Gliridae; genus Graphiurus; species Graphiurus murinus. Next base: position 10,365 of record PVLC010045522.1, on the reverse strand, counting down.
GGAGCTTAATTTTTTATCTTGAAGTAGTATCTCAGTAAGTTACTGAGGCTATTCTTGAACCCTCTAATCCTTCTGTCTCAGTTTCTCAAGTGATGATATTGTAGGCATGTGTCACCACTCTTGGCTCAATCCAACTTTTGTGTGTGTGGGGGGGGTTACTGGGGTATTCTACCTCTAAGCTATACCCCTAACCTTATTTAATTTTTATTTTGAAATAGGGTCTTGCTAGGTTGATGAGAGTCTCACTACTTGCTGAGGTTGTCCTCGAATCTGTAATCCTCCAGTCTCAGTCTCTCAAGTACTGGAATTACAGGTGTGCAATCACGACTGCCTTCAATCCAACTTTTGATAGTGACATTAACAATCTCTAGAGAAAGACTATTTATAAATGGTATGAGGATAATCATTATCCATATTATTAAAGTACAATTAGATCCCCATCCCAACCATACACAAAACTTTTTACAGGAAAATATCCCTATGACCTCAAGATAGGGAGATATTTCTTAAAAGCACAAAAATACTAACCTATAGCATAGGTTAGCTAAAATAAATAAAACAAGAACTATTTATCAGAGGCAGAATAAAGAAAGTAAAAGGAAAAGCCATACACTGGGAAAAGAAATTTGCAACTATATAATACATAAAGCAATAGGATATAGAATATATAAATAATTATCAAAATGACAGATTATTAGTAAAATGCCAAGAGGCATAAAAAGAATATGAAATATAAATGGACAACAAACACTAAAATGTTGTCAACCTTACTAATATTCACATGAATGGAACTTAAAATTATATTTAATTTCAAATAGATGGCAACACATAAGATTTCTGATGTAACCACTGTTAAGGAGTATGTGGATCAAAGGAAACTTTCATATATTGCCAGTGAATGTAAATTGGTAATACCACTTTGGAAAAAAATTATACTTTATATGTAAATTAAAGCCACATATGTTCCATGATCTAGCAGTTACATTTTTAAGTACTTATATATACTAGAGCAATATGTCTCAAATTTTAATGTACATACAAATTACTTGGAAATCTTGTTAAGATGTAGATTCTGCTTAGTAGGTCTGGGGTGGAGCCCGAGAATTTTCAGCTCTGAGATGCTCCTGGTGATGCCAGTGCTGCTGGTCATGATCATACACTTCTCTAGCCAGGACATAGAGCACTGACTTTCAGATTTTCAACTCTGAACCACCATTTCAAATTCCTATTTAGTTCACATATCTAGTGTTAAAGATGTCTGAGATAGCACTTGGTTCAACCTCTCGTTCAGAGCAAAAATAATTTCATCAGGATTACATACATAAATATTTATTGTCAAGTCATCTGTCTTTTCTTTGACTAGTTCCAACAAAAGAGAACTGTTTCCTTAAACTGTTAGTTTTGTTGTCAAGAAGCTATAAATATTAGAAAGTCTCTCCCTCATTTTAAGCCAAAGTTTTTCATGTAATTTTTAGACAGGATATTAAGTATTACCCTGTATTCCAGCAAAGGACAAATCTGTATTTTCTTTTGCACAGTAATCTTTCAGGTAGTTTTATTATAAGATAACAGAAAAAAATATTATTCAACAAAGTACTTCTTATTTTGATTCTTGAGTTGATTTCTAATCTATTAATAGTACATTTCTAATATATCACAAGCCAGTGCATTTTGATTTCTTATGTTGTAGGACACAAATATCTATTTGGCTGGCACTGAAGAAGGCCATATTCACAAATGTTCCTGTTCATATAATGAACAATACCTAGATACCTACAGAGGACATAAGGTTAGTTTAATTATAGCAGCTATGGAAAATTTATCTTATAGTACTTCTGAGGATACCTAACTGCAAAAGTTTACAACTTTGGAGTTAAAAATTGAATTAAGTACTTTCTAGTAAAACACCAATAATGTACAGGGTGTTTTATTTGGATTCTTGCAAATTATGTAAGTCACACTTTTAATTTGTTTCTAAAAAGTTTTGCTTACAATACTATGCTGATCCCAAAGTAAAATTGTCTTTTGCCTAAACCTATTCCCTATGTCTTTTATGATTGTTCCATTCATATTTCCTCCCTCATTTTTTTAAATACTATTTGTTATCTTTTTAAAGGTACAATATGCATTAATATGTAGTGACTATTATAACAACTGTATTTTTATGTTTCTGTGTGGAACAAATAAAGTAAGAGTCAATTTATGATCTTGCTGTCAGCTAAAATAATACCCATGCAATAATGGATGGTGGTAAATCTGCTATAAATTATAGTATTTCTAATTTGCTTGTCAAGTTTAGAATATAAGATGTAGTATGATTTACCTGTGTGGTTTTTTTGTTTTTTGTTTTTTGTTTTGTTTCTAGGGTCCAGTGTATAAAGTAACATGGAACCCATTTTGTCACGATATATTCTTAAGTTGTTCTGCAGATTGGGGTGTTATGATATGGCAACAGGAGAATCCCAAGCCACTTATGAGTTTTTATCCAACTACTTACGTTGTTTATGATGTTGCCTGGTCTCCAAAATCATCCTACATATTTGCAGCTGCAAATGAAAGCAGAGTAGAGATTTGGGACCTTCACATCAGTATGTAAGTGTTAAATGTTAATATTTTCTTCGGGGCATTTCTAGTAAAAGCAGTTCAACTAAATGATATCTGATAGTTTTGACATTGGTTGAGAGTATTGTAGTTACTTAAAACATGTATTAGAGCTGGCTGTGGTGGTACACACCTGTAATCAATGTACTTGGGAGTCTGAGACAGGAGGATCACAAGTTGGAATCTAGCCTCATCAACTTAGTGATGCCTTGTCTTAAAATAAAAAATAAAAAGAGCTTGTAGTGTAGCTCAGTAGTAGATCAACTCTTGAGTTCCATCCCCAGTACCACAAAAAATAAAATAAAACAAGTATTTATTTATTTATGTATTTATTTATTTATTCATTTATTCTTTTTGGTACTGTGGATTGAACTCAGGGACAGTGTACCTCTAAGCTACACCCCCAGCCCTATTTTATTTTTATTTTGAGACAGGGTCTCGCTAGGTTAATGAGAGTCTCACTACTTGCTGAGGCTGTTCTTGAACCTGCGATTTTCCTGTCTCAGCCTTCCAAATACTAAGATTACAGGCATGCACTGCCATTTTGATGAGAGTCCCTTATGAATAATGCTGTGTGCCAGGATACTATATTAACATTCATGACTTATACCACATGTAGTTTTAAAAACATCTGAATTGAAAATAGTTTATATTGCTTGTGTTCTCAAATTTTTATAGACTGATATAAAATATTATAACTACTTTGAATTCTTCTTCCTAGCCTGGTTTATAGAGGAATAAAGGGAGGCATGATTACAATTCTAACTAAAGATTTGCTATAATCACACAAAGAAAGAAGACCTGTATCTTTCTACAAGAATTAAAGTTTGAATACCATAGTGATACATGAATACCTGTGTTTACAGGACTACAATTCACAATAGTTGAATTATGTAACTAATCTAGGTATCCATCAATAGATGAATGGATAAAGAAAATATGGTATATATGTACAATATAGTTTTACTCAGTCATAAAGAATTTGTAGGAAAATGGATGGAACCTAGAGAACATTATGCTAAATTAAAGCAGCCATTCTCAGAAAGTCGAGTCATATGTTTTCTCTCTTATGTGGAAGTTAGAGAGAAAATAGGAAAGAAAAGAAACTTTATGATAATAAGGAGAATAGTGGAAAGGAGGTCATGAGAGTGAGGAGAGAAAGGGAAAAAAGAGGCTTGAGAAAGGAAACAGATCAAATAATATTATGTCATATATGAAGGTATCACTAACAACATTACTAGTATATACAGGAGTAAGCAGGGAGGTAGCAGCATGGGGTTAGGAAGGAACCACACCAAGAGATGTTGTGTGCATATAAGAATATATCACTTCAAATCCCACTATAATATATAATTATATTGCATCAACAAGATTCTAAATAAATTAAGATAAGAATATTTTAAAATATACTGTATCACCAATGAAGAATAAAATAAGAAATTAGAGCAAATATCAATGAAAGTGAAAATAGGAAATTAACAGACAAAATCAATGAAGTGAAACAAAAATGGTTCTTTAAAAAGATAAATATCTCATCAAAGCAGATACATATATAGTAAGCATATGAAAATGTGTTCAATATTATATTTCGTATTTAAAACATCAGTGAGATATTACTACACACCTATGAAAATGGCTAAAATCCAGAACTCCGATAACACCAAGTGCTGCCAGGATGTGGAGCAACAGGAATCCCCATTTATTGCTGGGGGGAAGCACAATAGTAGAGCTACTTTGAAAGAGTTCTGCAGTTCCCTACAAAACCAAACATACTGTTACCATGTGATCCAGTAGTTGCCTTCCTTATCTGCCTAAAGGAGTTGAAAACTTAGGTCCACTGGGAAAAAAAAAAAAAAAAAAAAAAAAAAAACCAACCCTGCACATGGATATTTATAGCAGCTTTATTCATAATTGCCCAAACTTAGAAACAACCAAATAAAAAAAGAAAGACAAAATAATTCCTTTTACAATGTTTATTTATCGTCTTACCTCATTTCAAAATATATTCAAAGTAGGATTAATTTAACTAAGATTCTGGATTTAAGATGTTACACCAAAGTTTATCAGAGAATCATCTAGATCCATTTGTTCTTCTTACTATGAAAATGTATACAATGTTCAAATGAAATGTTTCATGATTCTTTTTCCATTGTAAAATATCATAAGCCTTTATGCTAGCAGACAGGGCAAGAAAATACATTTTTCAAAAAAGAAGTGACTTGGCTAGGCGTGGTGACGCATGCTTGTAATCCCAGCATTTGGGAGGCTGAGACCGGAGGATCCAGGTTCGCGGCCAGCCTCAGTTGCTTAGTGAGGCCCTCCGCAACTTAGTGAGACATTGTTTCAAAATAAAGAATAAAAAAAATAGGGCTGGGGGTGTAGCTTGGAAGTAGAATGCCCCCAGGTTCCATCCTCAGTACCGAAAAAAAAAAAAAAAAAAAAGAAGTGACTTAAAATTCAGTGAGTCTATTCTTAATGGTAATTTTTTCTAGAAGTTTAATTCAGTATCTTAAAATTTGTCATCATATATTCTTTAAAACAGTGTCAACCCAAGTGTCAAGGATTATATTATAAAATGATTTACTTTTGAGTAGGAGATGATTAATATATAAAGTGGCTATTTAAATAATCTAACCTCTGATTCTAATTTTTCTGATAAAACTGTAATTCCCAGGATAACACTTTTTTAGAAGTATAAAAAGTTGCTACTTGTGATCTTATTTGAGGGCATAGGTGGATTGCTTTGGATGACCAAGACTAGGAAAAGTTCCTATTCAAAATGTCCTTTTATATTCCAGAAGTTAATTTGGATTAAAACATTCTTTTAACATTCTTCTGTTAAAAGACAATTACTATTTGAGAAGTTGGGTTAGAGTTCTCCAGAAAAACAGCCAGTAGATGAATGTCTCTGTCTTTACCTCGATCTCTATCTCTCTCTATCTTCATCTTCATCTCCATATCCATCTCCATCTCTATACTGAGATAGATTTACTTTAAGGAATTGGCTCACACAATTTGGGTTCTAGCAAATCTGCAGGATAGGCTGGCAGGTTGGAATTTTCATCAGGAGTCATGGTGCAGTGTTGAATCCAAAGACATTCTGATGAAGGAGTAAGAAGCAGTTATTCTGAGTTTGGAATCAAAAAGGCTTTTGGTTTTCATTGCATGAAATTAAAAAAAATCTCAAACATTTCTTAATCTGTATATTAAAACTACCATTTTAATATGACAACTGGATTTATAAATGTTTCATTACAGTTTGGACCCTCTGATTGTGAATATCGCTAACCCTGGAATCAAGTTCACAACCATTCTTTTTGCCAAACAAACAGATTGCCTTCTTGTGGGAGACAGTGATGGGCAGGTTGCTGTGTATGAACTGAGAAATATGCCTACTGGTTTGGATTCTATCCGGGTAAGACCCAGAACAATAAAAGTTTTATGTCCTTCTATGAGTCTATTCAGTTGTAATTTTGTCCATGCAGTGGAGGCACATTTATCTTAAGTGTGGTGTGATGGAAAGAATGTAAGTTCCTAGAGTTGCTACCTACCACAAGCATGGTGCCTACTAGGCTTAGATTTTCTGTCAGCCTCACTTTCTTTATTTGTAAAAGATGGTTAATGAGAATAATAATATTGATGAGCATATGATGTATAAATGTTATATGGGACCTAGTAATTGTGATGTATAACTGAAGTAGTTTACATACTCAATTTGTTTTTACATGGAATAACTATATTTTTAAATTCTGTCCAATGTGCCTGAGATTAATTTGTTTCCGTTGGTTTAACATTATACTATTCTTTTACTCTAATCTTCAAATATGAAAGTTTTGTTGCCAAACTTCGAAAAGCAGCTCAGTATCATTAGATGCCATTATTTTTTATAATAGCTTTAACTTTTCCTGTTTCTTATGCTTAAATTGTTATTGCAAATAGTAATCTGTTAAATATTACCACAAATATTAAGAGATGTTAAAATTAAAAATATATAAAATTCAATAAGAAAAACACTAAGACTCCAATATAAGAGTGAGCAGTGATCAGGAGTAGGTCATTTGCCACAAAAAATGACATTAAATATATTTAAAAAATTTTTTTTTTTTTTTGGCGATACTGGGGATTGAACTCAGGGACATTCTATCTCCGAGCTATACCCCCAGCCCTATTTTTTATTCTTTATTTTGAAACCGAGTCTCACTAAGTTGCAGAGTGCCTCACTAGGTAGCTGAGGTTGGCCGCGAACTCGGATCCTCCAGTCTCAGCCTCCCGAATGCTGGAATTACAAGCATGCGCCACCACGCCCGGCTCTATATTTTAAATTTTAACCTCACTAATAGTTAAAGAAGTTATTAAATCAATATATGGAAACATTTTCACAATAAATTAACAAAGTTTATTTTAAAAGTAGTTATGGGCCTACTCAATATTGGCAAACATTTGATAAAATAAGTTTGTATCACTTTGGATCTCATGATGATGTACAATTATAACTTACCAATAAAAATCTATTAAAAATAAATTACCTCATATTGATGGTTAGACAAGAAATTGGTATTACCTCTTTGGAAACTTTTTGACAATCTGAACTAACACTGTTGGAAATGTTTAGGGGATGTTAATTCCTTCCTATGAGTTGCACTTCTGGGACTCTATCCTATAGAAATATTCCTAAGTACAAATAAAGAAATTGATTATAGCATTATTTGTGATAGAATAAGAAAACAAAAAAGAATAAGAGAAGGAAATAGGAGTAGTCTAAATATCCAAATATCTAAATATGGACAGGGAAATCAGATGGTTGATTAGATTTAGGTCACATGTAGTGGGTAAAGTTTTACCTAGACCATATGTACTACAAATACTTTTGGAACTTTGTACTTATTCTTTCTACCAAAATCCACAGGGCTTATTTCTTTACCTATTTAAATCTTTGCTCAAATGTCACCTTTTCAGTAAAGATTTCCTTGACCATCTTACTTAAAATTACAACCTCTATTCTCTCCAGCACTCTGTATACAATGACTTTTCTTCACTTATTTTCTTAATAGTACTTAATCACCTTTGAACATACCACATACTTATTTAGAATGTAAACTTTAGGAGTACAGTGATTTTTTCCTTTTGTGTGGGGCCATATTTCTTTGGCCTATTATAGTATCTGGCTTAATGTTTCTTGAGTAAATATGCCTGGAAAATTTGGAGAAAAGAAATCAATCATATTACAAGTTTTATTTCTTGGGTAAGGCATCATGGATGAGTTTTAGTTTTTCTTTTTACCTATCAGTTTAAAACTACTCAGTGCTACCTAATTTTCCCCCAAATGCATTAACCTCCTGATATAATAATTTAGTCTGCTGTGAGGAATGGATCCTTAATTGCTAATTGCTTTCATGATATAAAACACTTTATTATTTTCAATTTCTCACATGATAATTGAGGTATTTTAACAGGTTTTAAGATGTTTGTGACCACATTGAAACTTGTCTAAAATATACAATTCAATGGCCAAAGTAAATTAAAAGAGATTTTCAGTTTTTTATTTATCTTCTTAAAAACCACTTATGTGGTTCTAATACAGTTCATAGAAACCCTTTTTCTTCTTTTTTCATATTCCTTAAATTCTAAAGGGAACTTCAAGACTTAAATCCATCCTTCTTTTTATCTCTATGATTCTTTAAATGCTATTACATAAAAACTCTAAGAACTTGTCCATAAATTCTGAATTTGGGGCAGTGAAGAAAGGGAGTTGGGTTCTTTTAAAATGTTAGTAGTCAGGCGTGGTGGCACACACCTGTAATCCTAGTACTTGGGAGGCTGAGACAGGAGGATCACAGATTCAAGACTAGCCTCGGTGACTTAGGGAGGCTCTCAAAATAAAAAAATATATAAAAAGGACTTGGGGTGTAGCTCAGAGGTAAAATGCCTCTGGGTTTAATCCCCAGTTTACCCACCACCCCCACACACATAAAATTTGTTAGTGTGGGTTGGGGTAGCAGTGAAATAAATTTATGGGCCTTAGCATGTTGATTCATTTCTTTTCATCACATATTCATCTGTGGACTCTTATCAAGTACTGCAATGGCTTATCAACATAAATTATAATATTCTGCTTACGTTTTTATTATTAGTTTGAGCTACTTGGAAACTTGCATATTCAAGTATCTAGCATAGTACTAGCACATTATAGGCATTCAGTGGATGTTGAATAAATATCTAAATGAACAGATACACAAACAAAAGGCATATGGTTTGTTAGAAAGGGACAATATATATTTAAGAAACTATAATAAAGTGTGAAGACCAGAATAATATACAAACTCATAAGGAAGCACAGAAGATGAAAATAATTAACTTTTGAACACTCACTAGTGGGAAGAAGAAACGGAAAAAAATAAGTGAAGAGTGCTTCAGGAAAGTATTCACAAAAAAGACTAAACTGTGCTTTGGAAGTTTAGGATTTTTAGACATAAGAATTGAAACTAGTATTCCAAACTAAGGGAAATTCTTGAGTGAAAATATAGAATTGGAACAGTCCATGGCATTTTAAGGAAATGGTGAGTAGATGTTTTTGATTGGTAAAGAGGTTACCATAGAGAAAGGTAAAAAAGAGGCCAGTTGGGTGATTTGAAACCAGAAAAGGTATGACTGCCATGGTGAGGAGTTTGGTCTTCATTCTACAGAGAATTGAGAGCTATTAAGCTTTACAATTTTAGAAGTAACATAGGAAAAAACATAATTAGATACCTATTTTACACATTGTACAATGGTAAACCATACCATTAAAGATCTCTGTGAAAAACAAATGGATTAAAAAAACAAATGAACCAGCTTTTAGTTTTGTTGATCTTCTGTATTGTTTTTTTATTCTCTAATTCATTAATTTCCACTCTGATTTTCGTGATTTCCTGTCTTCTCCCGGCTTTGGGGCTAGATTGTTCTTGCTTTTCAAGGGCTTTGAGCTGTGTCATTAGGTTATTTAATTGGTGGTTTTCTGTTCTCCTTATGTGGGCACTCAGTGCTATAAATTTCCCTCTTAGTACTGCCTTCAGGGTGTCCCAGGGGTTTTGATATGTTGTATCTCCATTTTCGTTGGTTTCTAGGAATTTTTTAATTTCTCCCCTTACTTCTTCTATAACCCAGTCTTCATTCAGCAGTGTGGTGTTCAGTCTCCATGCGCTTACTCGGTTACTTTGGGTCTTCCTGGAGTTTATTTCTAGTTTCACTCCATTATGGTCTGAGAAGATGCAGGGAATTATGTTGCAGTTTTTGAAATTGCCGGTGCTCGCTTTGTGGCCGAGGATGTGGTCTATTCTGGAGAAGGTTCCATGAGCCGCTGAGAAAAATGTGAATTCAGTTGTAGTTGGGTGGAAGAGTCTATATGTGTCTAATAGGTCCATTTGGCTTATGGTATCCTTTAGGTCTGAGGCGTCTCTATTAACCTTTTGTTTAGAGGAACGATCTAGAGGTGTAAGAGGAGTATTGAAGTCTCCTAGTATTAGTGTATTGGGATCTATGTGTGTCTTTATATCATACAGAGTTTGTTTTATGAAAGTGGCTGCACCTATTGGCACAAAAATAGATACATAGACCAATGGAGCAGAATAGAAGACTCAGAAACAGACCCACAGACTTACAGTCAACTGATTTTTGACAAAGGAGCCAAAAATATACGCTGGAAAAAGGATAGCCTCTTTAACAAATGGTGTTGGCAAAACTGGTTAACCATATGCAGGAAACTGGAAATAAACCCCACTTTCTCAC
>PVLC010045521.1:0-11769 GCA_004027655.1 Graphiurus murinus | reverse complement strand
TCAGTTGATCTAAAGATCACAAGAAAAGAGGTAATGGGTTACTCCCTGCTATAAAAGGCATTTTCCTGCCCCATGTGGTAGTAAGCTTTCCACTACTATAAGGGAATACTTAAGATATGTGACTTACAAAAGAAAAGGCTTATTTTGGCTCACAGTTTTGGAAGATCCAGTCCATGATCTACTGTGCTACATATGGGTCCTGGGGAACGTTCATCATCTGAACTATAGCACCCTAAAGCAGGGAAGTGTAAGACTCTTCCTTCACATCTGCGGTACTACATCCCAATACTCAGGATGAAGTGAGTGAGGCCCAGAGGAAACCCCAAGAAACACATAGCCGCTCTGTCATTACTGCTACAATCTGGGAGATATTCATGGTCAAAGTCAGGGATGTGGATTTCTGTCTCCCTCTTGCTTTCTCTTCTCCAGCTGGTTGCACACACTCTTGAGTGCAGACCTGAGTCTCCTGGCCATTCATGGGAGGGAAGAGCAGGGCCCCCACAGAAAGCTGTGGGGGTTGCTCCCACAGGGAGTCTCGCATTACTGCACTGGCTCATGAGCAAAGAGCATGAAGCCACTTCCCCAGGCCCTGTCTTCGTCACGCTTCAGCCTGTCTTCTGGCCTCCGCTGCAGGTCCTGACCTTGGCATACAATAGTTTTTGCCCATTCCCTCATTCCCTCTTAATTTCCATCTTTCTGTCCAAGACTGAACGAGTCCTCTGGCGCAAAAGGGGTCAGTCCTCTCCTGCCATGGCTCCAGATCCCGGCCCCCCACTTGGCTTCACAACTCGACATTCCCTTGGCAGCTTCCAGAAGCACTGATTGCTACCAGCTCCATGGCTTCCAGGTCTGGCTGGTCTGGACTCACATCCATCCTTCCTGTTTCTGTCTCTTTGCTGCACACCAAGGCATCCTTCCTGTGCACTCTTGCCTCTTCTCTAAATACCAAACTTATTCCAAGGACTCACAGCTCATCCAGTTCTTCAGGATTACATTTTTTTTTTTTTTGCGGTACTGGGGATTGAACTCAGGGGCATTCTACCTCCGAGCTAAACCCCCAGCCCTATTTTTTATTCTTTATTTTGAAACTGAGTCTCACTAAGTTGCGGAGTGCCTCACTAGGTAGCTGAGGCTGGCCTCGAACCCGGATCCTCCGGTCTCAGCCTCCCGAATGCTGGGATTACAAGCGTGCGCCACCACGCCCGGCTAGGATTACATTTTAAAGAAAGATGTGGACTCACTCTATATCCATGTCCTTTCCTGGCCACCTTCCCCCAATCAGTTAGGTCTCAGGGCAAACTACCTAGAATTTATCTTATGGTGACTCAGTTTCCTAGACCCCTCATCAGAAGTATCTGTCTCATGAGTCGAGCACCTGTAGTAGGCCTCCACTCAGATGGCCTCTCTCTAGCTCTTTTATCAAGAGTCTTTTTCTTCACTGTATTTAGGACAATGGATACTTTACTTGCCGACAGTTTGCTTACCTTCTGTTTCTGCCATTCCTGTATATGTCCTATGAGGCCGGAGACTGGGTCTAAGTCAATTGATGCTGTTTTACCAAGCCTGCACACTATGAGGCTCAATAAGTATTTGCTGAATGAAATTTATGAGTGTGTAGGGCTACTATATCTTATATACATGATTTCCAAGATCAACTCAGAAACTCAATCTCCTTCCATTATAAGAGAAAGGCTTATTTACTTCTCATTTCTGGACTTTGAGGGAAAACAGAATAAGGAAACATCAGAGACTCAACAGTACCTTTTCTGAGGCAGAAATCATACACATGCACCCCCTTTTCACCTTGTGATTGAGGTACAACATCAGTGCAAAATCACTATAGCCAGTGGCAACTGGAAGCCTGTTCCACTAAGAACTGGGCAAAGATAGGGGTGGTGGCACAGCAGGCTCAGTGTACAGCACTAAATACCTATGTCACAGGGAGGAGTTTCACCTGCACTGTTGTTGATGAGTGATATTTGCCCTTCCTTGTTCCATAGCTCATCTGATCTTCAAGTGTTCTCTCTTGCAAATGGAATTACAATTCTAATACTTAAAAATGCTATGCACACCCTTCATGTAAATAAAGAGAGGAGGAACTATTGAAATATCACTCTCCAAACAAAGAAAATAAGATTCAAAGAGATTAAAAGCCACCCATGCATTTGTTATTTGACAAAGCAGTACAGGAGGGCAGTGAGCTGGCTGATAGGAACTTGCAGACGGGGAAGGCATAGCTGCTGCCCAGAGGCTCCCCTGGCCTCTTTAGAAGAGATGCAGAGAACACAGAAATGGGTGCTGCCTCAGAGAGAAGAAGTCCTAAGGAAAGAAGACCAAGAACCTGGAAACAGTATAAGGTGTACTCCTGCAAACACTATATAAAACTATAAAATTTACATGAATACTGGATTCCTTTAAAATTTTCTCTAAATTTTAGAATGAAGTAGCTAGGAAGGTGAATCATCTCCAACCTCTGACTTTGTAGGCTCTGGATACACCATCTCAGACCACAGGAGGTAAGGGAGCCTCACTATAGAAACATGGATAAACACATGACTCCAAGGGCCAAGAGCTTGAACAGAGGTGTATGAATCAAAGAGCGTGTCACAAGCCTGTCTTTGGCAGTCAAAAGAACTATATAGGAAAGATGTCATCTACTTCGGTCTTAGAGGATGAAGAGGGATCAAATGGATGAAGAGAGAAAGCAAGACAGAGGACAGAGCAAATATGGAAAAGAGGCTCATGGTACCTCCATGGGAGAGTTTCTCTGGGGTTAAAGTATAGTAAGGATGGGGCATGCTAATGAGTGACAAAGCTGAGAGGTGCATGCAGAACTCAAATGTGAGCTCCCCCACATGTGATCTCTATCAGGGCCTACCTGATAGACCCTGGGGAGCCAGTCAAGGTTTCTAAGCAGGAAAGGTTGTCTGCTCACATCTGTATTTCAGAAGGGATGTGGGACATATATCACTACAATATACAGTCCAGGCATGTCATAAGTCTTGAACAAAACCTAGGATACAAGCCAGGCATGGTGGCGCACGCTTGTAATCCCAGTACTTGGGAGGCTGAGACAGGAGGATCTGGGTTCACAGCCAGCCTCAGCTGTTTAGTGAGACCCTGTTTCAAAATAAAGAATAAAAAATAGGACTGGGGGTATAGCTCGGAGGTAGAATGCCTCTGGGTTCCACTTCCAGTACTGAAACAAACAAACAAACAAACAAAAAACACCTAGGATACTAGGAATTGTGATGAAAAGTGGGATCCCAAACAGATGGGGGGTAAGGAATCTCTAGCATCTGTTGCAGACCCAGAGACCTTGGGGAGAACAGGGCAGGGGGCTGGTGCAAAGCCTGAATCCTCCAGTGCTCACCAGTCACCGCAGGAAACTGCCAGCAGCAGCCAGATCTGACGTAAACTTAACTCCATTCATGGGAATTTCTCTTGTGCACTTTGGATGTAAGACAATCAATTAATTAGGACCATATTTTGCCTTACAGGGACTCTTCTTGTTTGTAACATGATTGCGCTCAGGAACTTGCGGCAGGAGAGTAGGAAGCCCACTGCTACACAGTACCAGGCACGCGCAGCTTCTCTGAGTCGTAGGGAGCCGGGTTGTGCCTTCTGTTTCTTGTTGGCAATGGTGGACAGTTGCCACCAACTGTCATCATTTAGAAAGGTGATGTCTTTTATTCTGATTTCTATGCTAATTAGGATTTCCCCACTATGTCATGTTTTGACAACTACTAAGGAAATGGTAAAGACAAGCACAGGGAAAAAGGAAGCTCCTGAGAGCCAAGGATAGCTGGTCAGGGAAGATGAGCAGCAGGAAGAGATGGGAGATGTTCCTAAGAGAACAATTTGAACATCCAGACACAAACATATCTGCATTCCTTTTGGCATGTGACAAATAAGTAGGGAAATGATGTATTGCTCAATAAATGGTAGTGGAACAAGTGAAAAAAGTGAAGTTGAGCCCTTTCCTCCTACTATTTTCCAAAATAATTTCCAGCTCGATAAAATACTCAAATGTGGGCAACCATTTGAAGAAACCATGGAAGAAAAAACTTTCTTTGGTAGAACACAAAACCCAGAAGACAGGAAAATTAATAAATTTAATAAAATTGAAATATCCCTATACATTAAAGGATCTACGAATAAAATATAAGCACTAGTGACTGAGGAAAATAATTGCTGCTCTTTTCACAGTTTGCAAAGTACCTCTAAAAAAACAACAAGAGCAGTTCAATGACTAAGAACCAAAAATAGAAATGGAAATATAAAAGTGCCCTACACATATGAAAACACGTTCAATTGCACTGAAAATAAGAGAAACACAAATTAAAATTTTAATGACATACAAATTTTCATTAACACATGAGCAAAAGTTTAAAGTTTAATGGCCCCTTGGAGAGAGTATAGGAAAACAGGCTCTCTCATACACAGTACTATTGAGAATCAAAATTGGTGTAATCTTTACAAAAAGTGATTTGACAAAAATCAATAAAAATTAAAAATGTATAACCATATTGATTTATTAAATCCATCTTAAGGAATTTATCCTAAAGATAATCACATGCATGCAAAATGACACATGTACAGGAATTACAATGCAGTGTCATCTGTAATAGCAAGACCAGGGGCTGTCAATACAGATGAGACTGGGTGTACTAAGTGGCATGGAGATACAGAAGTACGACTGGTCATTAAAAAGTACAAAACAGCTACAATTATTGTTATGGAAAGAAAACTAGTAGACATATTTAAGTGAAAAAGTAAGGTGAATAGTTTGCATAGTGTGTTACTACTTATTTAAAGCTACATTAAGCATTTGTATGTTTATAGAAAAATGAAATATCTCTGGAAGTATACAAGAAGAATTGCTAGGGGTCAATGTTTCTGGGAGGATAAGAGGGAGCTCTACTTTCACTGTACTCCCCTTCATATCTTTTTAATGTTATTCAGTGTACATGTTAAGCCCACGTAACAATATATTAAAATTAAAAACTGCTTCCTTTTTTTTTTTTTTTACAATCCAGTAATCCCACTTCTAGGAATATATATTGAGAAGAATTGAAATTGGTATCTTAAAGATATATCTATGTTCTCATGTTCATTGCTGTATAATTTATAGATGTCAAGATATAGATGCAGCCCAAATATCCATCAACATACGAACAGATAAAGGAAATGCAGTACTTACATGCAATGGAATATTACTCAGCCTTAAAAAGGAAGGAAGTACTATCATTTGTGATAGCATAGTAAGTGAAATAAACCAGAGAAGAACAAGTAGTGTATGATTCATCTTATGTGAGGCATCTAAAATGTCAAAGATCTATGTAGAAGTGGATAATAGAATGGTAGATATCATGGATTTGGGAAAAGGAGGATATGAGAAATTACTGTTGATTGGGATAAATTTACAGTTATATAAGATGAGCAAGTAAGAGATCTGCTACACAATATGATGTCTATAGATGACAATATATTGTGTACTGAAAATTTGTTAGGAAGGTGGATGTCATATTAAATACCCTGACCACACATATACACACCACAAAATGCCACATCCTTTGTTTATCCCATACTATTCATTAAGATTCACCAGAGAGATGTCATTACTGGGCTTATCATCTCCCAGGAAGAAGGAAAATCCCCACAAGGACAATTATATGGGCTAGGCCATTCTCAACCTCTTTCAAGAGCTCTGGACATTAATCTGTAAAGCGGGCAGGTCACTGTGGTTTATAGTAAGCAATGGCACCATTGTAAGTGGAAAAAGAAAAAAAATGCTTAAGGTGCATACTGATCCTTTAGGTTTTAGCTGAGCATGTCCATAGGGAAGCTGCCCCCTAAAATCCAGGCCCAAGGACCCTCTAACATCCTCCCCCTGAGCTCAGGATTTCTCATTGTACTCCCTTGTCCCAACACAAGGACAGATCGCCTTAAGGCACCATCAGCCCCAGCCCTGGACTTCTTGTTCCCTCCTACTCACTCACTAACTGAATGTCTGACACCACCAAACAAGCCTCTGGCCACCATTTCTGAAAAGGCCCACAAGAGGGAGATAACAGTGCAGAGATGGAAGAATGCACTCTGCCTTCCCCCAGGAAGTCGACTCACTTGAGGTGTGGTTATTGTTTGCTTGTTTATTTCTCCATTTGAATACTTGAGATGAATGGTTCAAACATTCCTGTAATTTTGTTGTCTTTCAAAAAGAAAATATTTAGAACTTCTTTGCTCAAAAAAAAATATATACACTTTCAAAGTTGAAGTATTTTTAAAGTCTGCTTTCATTAAACTGCCACATCTTGAATCCCTGAGGGTCTTTGTAAATAGTTTTGGTTTTCTTGTTTAGTTTTGGCACAACTTAAGTTCCAGTTTCATGAGAACTAATGCTATGCTTTCTGTTTCCAAAATACAGCCCTTGAAATGAAGCAGTAATAGGAGAGGTGGAGATAAATTTTTAATACCCTTGCATTGACTTAATTTTGTATATTTTTCTCTTCATCAGTTCCTTTCTTGATCAATTTATCATTTGTAAGTCTTATTAACATCCAACATATTAATACACTTGGGGAAAAAGATGAAAAACTCTAAGTTCCTAATGATGCCCATTTGCATTACCAAAGTGGCCACAGAGGTGTTTCAGCTGGCCTGATGTTCCTAGGACTTGAGAAGAATGAGCCTGGCCTCCAAATTGAGTTCTAGAACTGTTCAGTGTTCTGGCATGATGTTTACTAATTGGGGTGTGCTGACAGATGTGGACTCTCATTGCAAAAAAAAAAAAAAAGGACTATTCATAATACTTCAATATCTTCCCTAAGATTTTCCTTTTTTGTTTTAATAATATATGGTAATATAAAACATGTCAACAAAAAGCTTATGTTACACTAATATACCCTAATAAAAATAGCCACATATCTTAATAGTGCAAAAAAATATTCATACATTGCTGAGCATAGTGGCACACACCTGTAATCCCAGTACTTGGGAGGCTAAGACCGGAGGATTGTAGGTTTGAGACTAGCCTCAGCAACTTGATGAGACTTCTAGCAACCTAGTGAGACCCTGTTCCAAAATAAAAATAAAAAAGCCTAAGAGTATAGCACAGAGATAGAATGCCCCTGGGTTCAAGCTCCAATTTCATATCACAAAAACGAGCAATGGTATTCAGATATGACTTGGAGTTGAGGAGCCCTCTTATTTATTTATTCATTATTTTTGCAGTCACAAAACAAAAGCTAGAAAGGTGACAGTAGAAGGGATGAGGCAGCCAGGCCAAGTGGCTTCCTAGTATTAGTGAAACTGCACATCTGATATTGCAAGTGATTCATTACATGGTGTTTCAAAATCACACACAAGGATGGTCAAAAAGACACACAAATGTAAAAGAAGTAGCTACTTAAGTGGCCAGTAGCCAGTAGATGGCAAAGGTAACCAAGTTCTTACATCAATCATGTGCTGTAAAAGAGAACAGGAAGCCTAGAAGAGCAGTTTCTGCCAGTGCTGTTCCCTGTAACACTGACTGTATGTGGGTGCTCTTGGAATGCTTTAATTTCAGTGCCTGCATCAAGCCAAGGACTGCTGAGTCCACACTACCCTGGGCCTATACATCATTTCCCTTAGGTGCACAGAGTCCTCACCTCTTGCATTCCTTGAACTGAACATTCTCACTGCCACTTTGCTTTTCTTCTAGTATATCTCAATTCCTTGTTTTGAATATCCATTCATTTGCATAAGCCTGAACCCTCACTCACTCTGCTTCCCCTGCCCCTATTCTCTAGCCAAGGCCACCCAAACTTACTGCACCTCTCATAGACACAGCCACTGTCCTAGATAGGCATGGCCATTTCTCTCACATTCTGATGTGGCTTCCCAACAGCCTCAGTTCCTCCCCCTGCTGGTTTTGTTGTTGTTGTTTTCTCTGCTGCTAACATATTGAGCTTGGTTCTCTTCTGCTTTTGAACTTGAACAACAATTCTCATGGTCTTGGAATAAAGTCTAGCCACCTCCTAGGGTGTTTAAAGTACCCTGGGACCTAGCTTCACCCTTCTTGGTTTAATTCCACCCCCCCCCCCCAGAGGGCAATCCAAGTAAACAGGGAGATGAAGGCAGGAGTCCTTCAGCAGTCTTGGGCTTGGGTCTGCAAGCTTGAACTAAACCTGGCTCTTTGGGGGTTGGGAAGTGGGCAAAGGCTGGGGGTTTCCCTTCTGAACCTGGGAAGAATGTTCCAAAAGCCCAGGGCTGTGGCAAACCTGTGGACTACTTGGACCTCCTGCCCTTGTAAGTTATCAACTGGGTGGACCTCCAAACTATTCCCAGCCAGTGAATGGTTAATTCACTGCATCCTTCAAATGGTGTTTACCACGGTTCCTCCTTGACAAGGTCCCAGCTATTTTGGGGGCACAATAATGAGTGGAGCTTGGTTCTAATCCTAGAAGAACTAGTGGCCTAGCAGTTGTGATACTTATAACATCAGTGGGGATCTAATCTTCCTTGTATTGGCACCAAATCTTGCATCCTATGTGACAAGGGTCATCTCTATGGTGATCTCTCTAGGACTACAGGCAACCTCAGCTAATCCCAAGCAGAGGTGTCCTAGGCTAAAGGACAGAGCTACAGACAGGCAAAAAGATCTTTAAGATAATCAACCGGTTTCCTATTACCATGGCGGTCTAACTTAATCTGTGTGTACCCAGTGTAGTGTCATGAGAGTCAGATGCTGTGGGATTTATATGCCATGTAGACAGGCAAACCCCATTGGATGCCCCTTCTTCCTGGGACTGTAAGGTCTTACAAGTTCCACAGCTTGACCAAAACTCACCACCAGCAGCACTCAGCAAAATGCGCTTCAGAATACATGGAAGAGGATCTGAATGGGCAATGTGGTTCATTTGTTTTAGATTTGGGATTTAAGGTAAATGATGTGAGTCGCTCATGCCTAGATTCCTGAGGAATCTGAGCTGCTGGATGGTACCTGCCATCATTGTCTATACCACTCTCTCCTGCCAGACACACGCAGAGGCTTCACACAGCACTCTTGTTTATTTGCTCACCAAGATCACCCTCTAAGGGGTAGTAAAATTGGCATTTTACCCTTAAGGATTAAATAGCCCAAGAAAGTGAGTTGATACCCAAAGCATCTTCTCTAACTCAGCATTCTTGCCATGTAAGGGTAAGTGTTCTTAATTGTTCTAAAATTATAGGTCTTACCTTTCCCTTGTAAACACATCCTTGTGCAATCACTGGCTTCTAGGAGTAATAATCAGTGAATTTCTGGTGGTCTAATACTCTTGCCAAGGTAAATTCCTTCCATGTGCCCATATAATTCTTTTCTCTTCTGGTAGGTCCTGGATTAATTACATAGCACCTTAATGGGCCCATTACCTTTGATTTGCATAGATTTAATCATTCAAAGGTGAAAACTGATGTGTCTGAAACAAATTGTAGAGCTTACATAATATCAGAACCTTTCTTAAGGGGTGAATCAAAATATTCCCACTTAAATATTTTAAAAGAATTGTTATACTTTCCATGGAATGTATGTAGAGGGATGACACAATAGCAACAAAACACCATCTCTAATAAAATATTTGCTCAGTAAGTAGTGTGGAAGATAGAATAGTCTTGCTTACGGGGTATGTTCTGTAAAGGATAACACTTCAGAATGCTTTTTATTTTCACTTTTCCTTTAACCTCTAAATCAAACTGATTTTCCTCACTTGAAGACAGTGAGCCATGAGCGTGCTTATACACTTACTTTTCAAGTCGGGCCTCCTGTGAAGGTGAGACAGATGATCCAGGCATGGAGGGCACACTGGATCCAGGTGAGGGTCTGGAGGTGTGGAAAGAGTTGTTGCCGAAGTTGCTGTATCTAAAACATGCAAAAGTTTAAATAGGAGATAACAGACTGAGAAATAAGTACAAGTCAATAAATAAATGTGATTTATCAAACCATCTTAATTTTTTGCAAGAAAAGCACTTCTGGAAATGCCGCTCCTAACAGTGACTTTTTCAATCTACAGACATTGAATAACTGCTTTGTTTTGAAAATTCCTCATTAGAGAAGTTCCCAAAAGTCCCAAATCATTAGGCAGCAGGATTTATGACAAAGGGCTTAAAGAGAACCCTCACATTTCCCATAGTTTTGAATGTACATTAAAATTGCTAACATAAATTAAGAAGCCCAGGTACCTTCACTTGAACCATGACAATTTTTCTTGCCTCTCATGATGGCACAATTAGTGTTAATTCCATCAAAGGTCTGTAGAAAAAATCCTATGCTTGGCTAAAGGAACATCTTATTAAAAACTCTGCTTTAGGTTATTTCTGAATCAATTTCATTCATTACACATAATCCCATCGCACGCCCTGTGATCAAGGAGAACCTGTCCCCGGGCTTTCTGGAATGGTCTGCTGCTTAGAAATGGATGTCTCCATGTTTTCATCCATCATTTCCCCTGAACCTAAATTACAGTCACTAGCACTCCATGAGCTTTGATCATTTCTCTGTCATCTCTGACAAGTGGAACCTCAGGATTTGTAGTATTATGAAGTTTTCCATCCATTTTCAGAATGCATGTCCTTCAGCAGTTTTTATTTAGTTGTCATCACTCACAGCACTCCCAGGAAAGAAATCGTCTGAATTCCTTACATGGAGCCAGACACCCATGATTAGTTACAAATGATGATATTCAGAGAATGTTGCTTCTTAACCTATATAGGCACAGGAAAGGGGCCACTCCTCCTAAACTGGTGAGGTACATTATGATAAATGTGCACAAAGACCTTCTTGCAAATGGAGAATCCATTCCTAGCTCCTACCAACAACAATCAGCACTAACCCTTCTGAAAAACAATCTGACTTCAAAGTGTGTGTGTGTGTGTGTGTGTGTGTGTGTGTGTGTGTGTGTGTGTATCCTTTTTATACACTATTGAGAAGGAATACTTTATGGACCTAACAAAGAAAAAATCTAGGAAAATACTCACTGGCACATTACTTAGGTCAGGGTACAAAACTGGAAAATACCCTGCCAGATATAAGACAGGACTGGCTAGGAAAGTATACGGTATTGTTCATCAATGAAATATGCAACCACTAAATATGATTGCTAATGTTGTAAGTGACAACATAAAAAATGTTGATACATAGACTCACCAAAAACATCAGGATATTTTCCCTCATATGTGGAAGCTAAGGAGAAATTGGGATACAGAAGGGACTCCAGACAAAGGAACCCATGTGGAGTGATAGAGGGGGCCTAAGGAAGGGAAGTGGGAGGGGGAGAGGGGAGACTCGGTGAAGGAAACACTTCAATGGATGCGCACATATGCAAATTTATCAACGCCAATCAGGATGTTGGGCATGGGGAGGGTGAGGGGCTGGGGTAAGAGCTGGGGGACAGCTCACTGAGTGCTGTGTGCATGCTTCTATCACTCAACTTCATCATGATGCATGATTACAAGGCACTCATAAAAGAATTAGGATATATAATTATGCACAGTGTTTATCACAACTGTGTAAAAAATATTCTCAAAAGTAAAAATAAAAAATTATGGACAAACTAAAAATAGGTCTATTTTAAAAAGTAAAATATAGAGTTGAAATTTTAGTTTTCAATAATAAATTACATTTTTATAAATTTAAATATTTGTAGTCTCCAAATCTCTATTGTGCTGCTGACTCTGGGCAGCTGAGCTGTTGCTCTCCTTATTTATTTTTGGTATCACATGTCGGGCATGTGTTCAGTGGCAGGCATTCTG
>PVLC010045520.1:0-11780 GCA_004027655.1 Graphiurus murinus | reverse complement strand
TAATCCCAGTACTTGGGAGGCTAGGACAGGAGGACTGTGGGTGTGAGACCAGCCTCAGGAACTTAGTGAGGTCCTTTGCAACTTGTTGAGACTCTGTTTCAAAATAAAAGAATAAAATAGGGCTAGGGGTATACCTCAGAGGTAGAATGCCCCTGGGTTCCAAAATAACCAGTGGGGTTAAAAAAAAATGCAAACCTCGATCATCTTACGGTCAAAACCCCCAAAACAGGCTGAGCATGGTGGTGCACACTTGTGATCCCAGTAGTTGGGAGGCGGAGACAGGAGGATCACAGGTTCACCGCCAGCCTCAGCTACTTAGTGAGGCCCTGTTTCAAAATAAAGAATAAAAAATAGGGCTGAGGAGCCAGGCATGGTGGCGCTGCATGCCTGTAATCCCGTATTTGGGAGGCTGAGACAGGAGGATCATAGGTTCAAGATCAGCCTCAGCAAGTAGTGAGATTCTTGTCAACCTGCCAGACCCTGTTTCCAAATAAGAAATAAAATTGGGTTGGGGATATAGCTCTAAGGTAGAATGCCTCAGGGTTCAATCCCTAGTACCACACACACACACACACACACACAAAACAGGACTGGGGGTGTAGCTTGGAGGTAGAATGTTCCTGGCTCAATCCCCCCACACCCCTGTACTGCAAACACACACACACACACACACACACACACACACACACACATACACACACACAATCCGGAAGCAGCTTCTCTGGGTCTCTCACAAGATGGCCACGGTGCTGAAAGCCGAGCCCCAGCCTCATCTGAGGGTCCCCTGGGGGAGGGGAGCTCCCCGGCCCACTTGTGTGGTGCGGCAGGACCGGGCTCCTCACCACACCACATGTGTCCAAGACGGGTGCCACAGTGGACGTCTAACTCATCCCGCCTCACGCACGGAGGGCACGGTTTAAAGTGCAGGTGTGAGACCAAGACACGGGTCACTGTGGACCGTCTTAGGGGTGTCGAGAAATTCCTTCTGGTGAAGGCCAGTTCTGAGTGGTGCAGTCGTCCCTTGCAGCCCTTCCTCTCGGGGGCCGTGAGGACGCCAGCCAGGGGCGCCGGCTGGCAGACGGCACGCACGCGAGGCTGGACCCGGTCAGCCGGCTCGTCTCCCACACCAGGGAGATCGCCAGCCTCCAGTTGGCAGGCTGAACCGAGGCCTGGGGTGGCCAGACCGGGTGTTCCAGGCCAATCGTTAAGTCTAGATTTCACAAAGACGCCGACTTCATAGAAAACATTGGCTTGGATAAAAATAGACGCTGTGGGCAAACAACCCCCGGGCCGCCAGGCCGAGAGCTCTGGAATAAACCCCCGGCCGACAGCGCCTCCTCCGCACCCTTCCAGGCCAGCCATGCCACTGGCCGGCCACCTCCCCTCCCAGACGCCCGGCTTCTCCGGCTCAGCCAGGTTCTTGGCCCCTCTCGGCAGCCAAAGAGACTTCACTGCTGCGGCAGGATCACTTATTGGAATATTGATTTGTGTTTTGTTCTTTGCCTGTTCCAAGCAGGCAGACGTCCGCTGGTGCTGCGGGTGGGAGCCCAAGCCGGCTAGCGCCCCCTCGGTGGCTTTAGGCTCCTGAGGGGGTACTGCAGGGACGAGGGGCTGCACTAGAAGGAGGGGTGCCCCAGGGAGGCAGGACTCCAGGAAACAGAGGCCTGTCTGTACCCTGCAAGCCTAGGTGTGGGGTGTGGGGCACCCCAAGAAGCCGGGGAGAGGGACTGTGTCAATGTTCAGGCCTCCAGGGACTCAGCCTTCATTGGAGTCCGGGTGTGTGTGTGTGTGTGTGTGTGTGTGTGTGTGTGTGTTACTGGGGATTCTACCAGGGGCCTTTTTATTTTGAAACGGGGTCTAAGTTGCTAAGGCTGGACTTGAACCTGCGATCCCATCTCAGCCTCCCAAGCACTGGGATTACAGGTGTGCACCACAGATCAGACTTGGAGGCGCTCTGCCTCGAAGCCCAGGGCGGGCTGGGACCCAGTGGCACGGGGGCTTAAAAGGACCGAGAGGCGGCTGACGTAGGAACCGGCCGCCTGGGAGGTCCTGCCCCCGGCCAGGTCCCCTTCCTCCCCGAGCGCTCCCAGCCCCCCTTGGCTCCACATGTCCCAAGGACTCTGCACGGCCCAGTGTCCAGCCGGGCCCAGAGCCGAGGACAGGGGCCAGCCCGGCCACAGCCAGTCCAACTGCAGGAGCCCAGGGGACGCCAGGGCCCGGGCAACTCTCCAGGGCGGCTCAGGGGCATCCTGACCCCTGGCGGCCTCCTCCAGGGGACCACCCACTGAGACCTGACCTCCTCCTGTCCCTCCACCAGTCCAGTCGGCTCCAAGACGGCCCCGCGCCTGGCTCACCCGCCCCCGCCCCTCGCACCCTGGCCGCGTGGAGGAGGAGGTCACGCCCGGCAGACCCCGGCCCCGGGGCTTCTGTCCCTAGAGCCCAGTGGAAGCCTGAAGCACAGAGCCCGGTCATTACCTCCCGCTTCCGCCTATCCACACACATCTGGGACCCACTGCCCCTTTCCCTTCGCAAAGCGCTTTATGACTTCTCTCTGGCATGTCAGAATGGGCCTGTGCATCTTCCTGCCCCCTCCTGGGCCTGTTCTGGAATCTTCCCTGGCCAGGGCGAGCACGGCCCTAGCTCTGTGGGGAGAGCCTCCTCGCTAGGCAGGTTCTAAAAGCCACCCAGACCCGGGAGCCACCCTTGCCCTTGGGTCCTTCCCGGAGCAGCCCTGGGGCCTGAGAGGGCCTGTGCGGAGGGCCAGGGCTCTGCCTTGGGGCCCACAGGGCCGTTTGGAGGGCCCTGGGGAGCCGTGTTGTCTTGGCTGGACAAAGGCGAGGGGACAGGGTGGTCCCGAGCCCCAGGCCCAGGCTGTGGAAGCCAGGAGGGTGTGGGTCCTGGGGGGCAGGCGGGCGGCGTCCAGCTCCTGCCTGGCCTCAGTGCCCTGCTCTGACTGCCGCACGGGGTCACGTGCCGAGGTGCCTGTCACTCCTCGGGTCTCGCTCGGGGCAGGGTGGACATGACCCCAGTCTGTGCCCAGGCCCGGCCCGAGCTCCCGTTCCGGAGCGGCTGCTCATTCCCGACATCCCCGAGCAGCCCAGCCTCCGCTCTGGGCACAGCGGTCAACGGGACCCGCGGGGCCGTTTGCTGGTCACTCACACTCGTCACAGAGGACAAACGAAGGAATGGATGGATGAATGAGTGCTCCCAGGAGCCCCGGGGAGGCGGCCAGGAGGGCTGTCCCAGCAGGAGCTGAGCCCAGTGACTGGCCCCAGTCCACGCATGCCACCTCATCTGAACGTCCCGGTGACCTAAGGTACAGGCACTGTTATCACCCCGTTTTTCTGATGAGAAGCTGTATCTCAGAGCAGTGAAGTCATTCGCCCCAAATCCCACAGCTAGAGAGGGGTGGAGGTGATGCGGAAGCCACACACAGGTCCCCAAAGCATCCTGAGACCCAGGTCATTCTACGGGAGGCTAAGAAAGGGCGGAGCCCAGGGGGCCACCAGGTGGCGCTGCTGCCGCAAGAACGGCAGGACGGGGCCTGGGCGAGCGGCGGGGTCCCTCCCAGATTCCGAGAGGCAGGGCGCAGCTCCGCAGGGGCTGGGTTCAGCGGCGAGCCCTCTGGGGCCCCGGAGGCAGTCTCTGGGGTCCCACCCTAAATAAACCAATTAAGAGCAGCACAGAGAGTTCTGTTCCAATCTCTGCTCTCTGACACTTCTGCTGTTTGCTGTATTATTTATGGTCTCTCCTTCCGCAAAGGAGCTAGGAAATCAGGACCAGCCGCCAGTTTCCCCAGCCGCAGGCACCCGGCACAGGGCAGCTGAGGGCTGGTGCCCCGGCGTCAGTGAGACCCCGGGCCCCGTGTGCAATCTGGGGCCACGGGCAGAGGACAGTTGGGCTCCCCTGGGGCTGGAGGCCTGGTGCAAGCCCTTCACCTGCTCTGTGTTCTGGGACACATTGCCTCGCTAGTCTGGATTCCCCAGATACAAAGCAGGCGCCAGTGCAGCCTGGAGCCTGGAGCTCGGGCCTCCGGTCCGTGATGCTGCCGCAGGGAGTCAGTACCCACGAGTACTCCTCCTGTATCCTGGGGACGACGGTGATCTAGAAGCCCAGTCCCCGGGCCATGTGGCTGCACCTCCAGGGGCTCACGTCCCGAGGGGATGTGGCTTCCACTGGTGGCCGAGCTGGCTCAAGACGCCCAGGCCAGAGGGCCTGAGGCCAGCCTCCCAGACGCACAGAAAAGAGGCCGCGTTGGCCTTGGGCTGCTCACATCTGGGCCTGTCTGCGCATTCACAAGACGTCAGGACGCATGGCTTCTGGCCCCTACTTGCCAGAAGCCAGGAGCACCCCTCCCTTGCCTGTGACAACCCAAAGTGCTTCTGGACACTGTCAAATGTCCCCTCCCAGGGGTGGCAGAGTCACCCTTGCTCGGGAGCATTTGGCAAAAGGGAATGCCGAGGAGCCAGGAGCCTGGTGTTTATGCCGACCGCCAGCCGCAGTGAGGGTCCAGAGCATCCTTGAAGGAGCCGGGAGGCAGCAGTGTCATGGGAAGGGTGCAGACAGCGCCCGGCCCAGAAGGGGCGCCACAGTGGGCGGCCTGAGGGAGTGCCGTCATCCTGTGGCCGAAGTCGACCCAGGGGACAGGGCCCCGCAGCCCTGCTCCGTGCTCTCGTGTGGTAACCACATTCTGCCTAGGCCGGGGGCCTCCCGCCCCAGCCCAGCCTGCAGGGCGGTGTAGACCTCAAGGCTCCGTGGACAACTGGAAGCGCCTGAGAACGGGAAGGCGCGTCGCCCTCCTGTGCGCTGGGACGCCGCATCCTTGACAAGTTTCCCAGAGAGCACCTCGCTTCCAGAACAGGATTCTCAGCAGGGACCCTCCCGGGCCTGGGGGTGCAGAGCAGCAGGCCTCCTGCTGGGGTCTGCAGGCTTGTACCCCCAAATTCATGTCGAAGCCCAGTTCCTCAGAAGATGGGCCTGTGGTGGGCCACTGGGTCGTGTCCAGAAGTCATGCCCCCTCGAAGGCCTGAGGGAAGCCGGGCACGGTGGTGCACCCTGGGAGCCCACTACTTGGGGCTGAGAAGGGAGGACACAGGTTCGAGGCCAGCCTCAGCAACTGAGCAGGACCCTCAGCAACTTAGTGAGATCCTGTTTCAAAATAATAAATAAAAAAGGGGCTGGAGGTATAACTCAGAGATAGAAGCCCCTGGGTTCATTCCCCAGTACCGAAAATAAATAAAATAAAAAAGGGCTGGGGGTGTAGCACAGAGGTAGAACACCCCTAGGTTCAAATCCCCAGTACCACACCAAGGAAGGGAGGCAGCAGGAGGCCGGGAGGGAGAGAAGGGAGAGAGCCTGAGGGAGCCGCCCGCCCCTTCCCAACGTGAGGCCGTGGCTAGCAGAGCCGGCTACGAGGAGCAAAGTCCCTCCAGACGCCAGCTCTGCCGGCGCTTCAGCCTGGACATGCGGGGCCCCAGAAAGGTGAGCAGTGCGCTCGTTCATGCATTAGCCAACCGAAGGCCGTCTTTGCTAGAGCAGCCCCAAGTGGACTGAGACCTGCCGAGGGTGGTGTCTGACCCCAAACCCCAAGGCCTCCTCGTCCTGCTCCGTGCCCTGGGACGTCTGGTCAGGGTGTGGCCCAAGAGCCACCAGGGGCGGCCATTTGCCTGCCCATCTGGTCAGGCAGGGGCCGGTTGCTTGGGAGGCCAGGTGCCTGTCCTGGGCGAGGTGGGAGGGCGCATCTCGGGGCCTGCATGCCCTGGACACCTGCTCCGAGGCCCTCTGCCTGGCACCCTGCAGGCACGTGAGAGCCTAGGACACGCGCTGGCCAGGGCCTGGGACACCACATGGACCCTTCGCCCCGGAGCGCCTCTCTTCCCTGGCCTCCCGCGAAGAGGCGGGCGCTGAGACTTCCTTACAGCTGCTGCCTTGATGCCGGAAGACGCCACGAGCCTTCCACACGCTTTCTCCTGACCTGGCCTTTCTCGGCGAGACGCCTCGTGCCTTCTTTTTCCTTTCTTTCTTTCTGATTGTCCCCAGGTCTCTGATTTCCATTTGCTTTGATTTTCATCATCCCAGGAAATATTTAAAATGAGAACAGTTGAGTAGCTTTGGTACCTTCTCACAAAATCAATTGAAAAGCCAGTTGCTATGCAACACCGCGGTGTGCGCTGCTAGGCTCCGCTCCGGGCCGGTGGCATATTGTAGAAATAAGATAATCTCTTTTCTTCTGCTTTTTTTTTTTTTTTTTTAAGAAATGGAGAAAAATCTTGTTTTAGGAAAAACTTGAGATAACTTGGAGGTTTCTCATAAGCTGGAAGACAAACAACATGTCACTCAAGTAAGTGGTACCAATTTTATCCCTGCTGGAGCTAGCGGGACCAGGGGACAGGAGCGCGGCGGGGGAGGGGGGGCCGGCGGGGGGGGGCGGGGGCGCGGCGGGGGCGGCGGGGGGCGGCGGGGAGCTGCTCTATCTCAGTCACACTGAGGAACGACACGAGGATCTAATGACCTGGGCCACTTTTCTGCCCAGATCGGGTCGTGGCTACGGCCCCCAGAGCCCACCGCGACCACGCGGGTACAGGGCAGGCCCTACTGGCTACAGTCGCTTGGCTTTCTCGTGCTTAAATTCTTCCAGAAACAGGGACCTCATTCCTCAGCAGGAAACCCCACGTCCCTGGCAAAGCTCCTTAAGGGATTTCATCTTCACTGTGAGCCGACCTTGTTCCCCAGACCCCATCTGGAAGCCCCAGCCCTGCTTTCCTCCACCCGAGCCAGCAAAGCGGTGGCCTCTGGCCTCTCCTGGGATGTCCTCGGCTTCCTGGCCACTCCGCCCCAGGTCGGCCCCGCCGTGTCCCTTTTCCTTGAGGTACTGGCTGTATCCTTGCTCCGGCTCTGGCACATCCTCAGGCTGCAGCAGGGTAAAGCCCACAGGCCGCTCAGGACACCAGGGCTTCCGGGCTGGCTGTGTCCTCAGAGGCTCCGCGGACACACCTCCTCCCGCCGGTGACCACAGCACACCTCGGGACCCAGAACACAGGCCCGGCCCTGATCTACCCAAAGTGTCCAAGTGCGTGACCGGTGGACACCGACACCGTCCACAAGAGGCACAGAAGTTAGAAGCTTTTGTGAGCAGGTGGATGGAGCAAATTTATTATGAAATTCATGGAATTTAATAATAAAAAACAGGGCTGGTGGGAATATCTCTATCTATCTTTCTATCTTGGAGTTTGACACATTAGCCTTTGCAATTGCGTTTCTGACGTGCATTTGACAGCTGTCGCGGTAAGCGTGATCCGGACGCTGGCTCTCCACGGTGCCCTTCCTCTGTCGATGTCTTTTCCTTTATAGTTCCTTCTGCTGGATTTACACCCAGATCGACCTTGACAGCATCTTCTCGATCCATGTGACTTAACTAGCTGAAAGTCGTATTGTCCTATATTTACTGCACGCTAATTAAATTTACTGTTTATATTTATCATGATTACTTATTTATGGTGCTTAATAACCATGCCATTAATATTTACCACTCGCCATCTGTAGGCGGAGCACTTGCAACTCTGTTCGTGCTGACGCGAGTGCAGTACTGTTTTAATCGTTTTTGCTTTGTGGATGGTTGGCGGAGGCCCCTTGGTATTTATTTCGCTTTCCAGGCTTCCTCTCTGTTTCTGACTGTTTATATTTCTAAGTGAACCTCAGAATCATTTCATCACATTTCCAACGATTAGCCTGGGAAGTTCCCACCGCCCTACTCCACCGGCCTCCTCGGGAGGATCCTCCTGTGTCTCTTCATCCAATTCTTTCTTTTCTCCGACCTCATGCTGGCGCACTCTCTTCCTCTAGGTCTTGCCGCCACAGTGCAGGTGCTTTTAGTTCCTGGTTACTACGGCGCAGACGGTGTGCCTCTTCCCGTGACCCCGTTCCTGGGGTGGTGGTGCTTCACATGGGAGCTACTGATTTTTGCATAATTATTTTATACAGTCGCACACCACACAGCGACCTTAGAGCCAACACCAGCCCGCTCAGACAAGAGTGGTCCTGGCTCAGCAGCGCAGCGCGCAGTCCAGTATCAGCTGTCCCCGCTTGTGAATCCGTGGCTCACCACCGCTCAGCGTCCCAAGAAAGTGTCCTCTCCCCACTGCTCGCCCAGGAAGAGATCAAAAACTAAACTTGGAAGCACGGAGTCTATCAACTATGTCTTGCGTTTGCACCCTCATAAAGTGGAAAGACAGCTGGGCGTGGTGGCGCACGCTTGTAATCCCAGCACTTGGGAGGCCGTCTCAGGAGGATTGTAGGTTCGTGGCCAGCCTCAGCTACTTAGTGAGGCCCTCCGCAACTTGGTGAGAGCCTGTTTCAAAAGAATACAGAATAGGACTGGGGGTGTGGCTCAGGGGTAGAATGCCCCTGGGTTCAATCTCCAGTACCGCAAAAAGAAAGGAAGAAAGGAAGAGAGGGAAGGAGGGAGGGGAAAGACCAGGGAAGCCGCCGTAAGTCAGGGACCTTCTGTGCATCTGTGGCTTCTCTCTCCGGCGGTCACAAAAGCAGCAGCTGCCCCGTCACGACTCGGCTCTCCTCTTGGTTTGTGTAGGTGCGCTACAGTGATCCCGCAACAGCTAAGTTGCCCGGTGACGCCTTTCTCGGAAGGCGTCCTCGTAAGCGGTGCCCGGCCGTATCTGCCCCATCCCTAAGCTCTTTATTGACGCTGCAGGCTTCCCAGTGGGGTCTTCGGGTTGGGCTTCCTCAGCACGTCAGTGACGGCGATCGTAACTTGGGCTGCTCTTTTCCGGTATTAGTCTCATGTCACGTCGGCCTGTCTGGGATCCCGGAGCCACGGCAACGGGCGTACGTAGCGCCCTCGTTCCGGTTTTCCCGCCCCGGTCTCCAAGGCAGCACTTCCCAAAGTGAGTTCTTCAGAATGTTGATCACATGGGGAAAAGGGTTCCACTGAGAAACAGGCTTGAGAAAGGATGAGCCCCTGGGAGTTTTGCAAGCGTCATGGGACCCCCTCGTTCCTCTAGTTCCTGGGTAAACATCCATTCGCATCCCGACTGAGCCGGGCGGAGTGCTTCTTTTTCCACCTTTGAAATGCTGGCTGTCAAACTGCCATCTGTGACTGGTTTTCTCAAAAACTCTAATCAGGATGCCCTCTCGCTGCGTGGGGCCTGTCCACCCCCCTCCCGCCCGTCTGTCTTCGTCATCTCTGGGGGCTTCTCTGCTCCTGGCGTCTTTCTGGGCTGTCAGTCACTTGGCAGGCTCCCACGCCCGAGACTCTCTCCCCCTCTGGTCTCCAGATTCCTACGTAGGGCTCCGGGCCACCTTCCCTGGATGGTACCAGGCACTTCTAAGGCAGCACACCTCCACCGAGCTCCTCTGCTCTCCATCTTGGGTGTGGCTATCAGTCAGCTTTCCACAACTGTAACAAAATGCCCAGGGAAATGGACTTTATAAAAGGAAAGGTTTATCCAGCTTGCAGCTCTGGAGCTTCAAAGTCCAACATCAGGCAGCCCCACTGATTTGGCCTCCGTGACGTGTGAAGGACGAAGTGGTCACTTCTCAGTCAGGAGCAGGGAGGGGGTGGGTGTGGTCCCGCACTCCCTTTCCAGAGCACACCCCAGTGATGTAAGCACCCCTGCAGGGAGCCATCACCTCCCAGCACCGCCACGCTGAGACCAGGGGTTAACACGGGTCTCTGGAGGACTCAACATCCAAACCACAGGCCGAGACGAGAGGGTCTCAGGTTCGCGGCCAGCCTCAGCAACTTAGAGAGAAATGGTTTCAGAATAATAAAAAGGTCTGGAGGTGTAGCTCAGAGATAGAATGCCCCGGGCTCAACCCCCAGTACCAAACGCATATATAATGCATTATAGATATAAATAAATATAAAATGCTTATATACTTACATATCATACATATCTGCAATTATATCATATATGCATATATATATTTCTCTGCAAACCACAGCAGGCTGGCAGCGCCCCTGCACACCCACCCCTTGGCCCCTACGGCCACTCAGGCCTCCTAACCTGCTCCTGGCCTGTCCGCTCTCCACCCTGTAGCCCTGGCCCTCGGCACGGCGCCATCTCCCCACTGACGGCGGTGGTGTCCTCCGATGCCGCAGCTCCCACCCGGCAGTTCCATGCGCAGGAGGCTGAGGGCCTTCTTAGAAATGAAAACCAGCTCCAGTCGCTCTGCTCAAAGCTGCCCTGCCTGGAAGCCGGACTCCGGGCGGGCGGTGCGGGGCCCTCCTGCCTCTCGAATCAGCACCAGCGCCTGCCGGTCGGTCTGTCTGTCCATCCGTCTGTCGGCCCCTTGCTCTGGGCTCCTCTGTGCCGGGGCTTCCCCTCCACACAGCGGTCACTTTCCCCACCCTGTGCGTGAGGACTGCGGCCCCAGAGTGGCGCTATTAAAGGTGTCCCCTGGTCTCCAGCTCCCTGCTAGAGCAGCTCCCCATCCTAGCACAGGAGCCCTTCCAAAAGACCTACGTCAGACGATGACTGTCACTAGCAAACCGACAGAGTGTTGATAGATTTCCTGACAGTCAGCACCCCACACTGGAGGCCAGGCCAGGCCGGCTCCATCACGGGGGAAGTCCTCCTCACTCGTGATTCAATTAAAGTCTCCGCGCCTCGGGCTGCTCGAGTCTATTTTTAGAAGTAAGACAGGTGTGTGCTTCGTGTAGACATGCTACCCTTGGGTGCTTGGGTCACGTTGACTGCAAAACACATGAATTAAGTGGATTTCAGAATAGTGTAGGAGTTGTGCACCACTCAGGCTGGGTAATTTCTTGAATTGAATATGACTGAGCTGGCAAAAATAGAAGATTTGACTCCCTACACGGGGCAAATCTTAAGGTATCTTAAAGAACTTTTTTTTTTTTTTTTTCGGTAGTGGGGATGGAACCAAGGGCATTTTACCTCTAAGTCATACTTCCCAGCCCTTTTAATTTTTATTTTGAATCAGAGTCTCAGTAAGTTGCTGAGGCTGGCCTTGGAAGCCTGTGATCCTCCTGTCTCAGCCTCCCAAGGATGAGATTATAGGCGTGTGCCGCTGTCCCTGGTGTAAACAGTAAACAAGGTGAGTTCCCTTCATGTGGTATGGATGTTAGGGTGCGTTCTACCTTGTGGAGACTCAGCTTGTAGTATCCACATTTCCCCAGGAGGTGCTCAGTCTCTCCAAGATCTCAGGTCCCTGACACAGAGACCCTGAAGTGTCGGATTTGGATTTTCTGTCCATGTTCTGTGGCTGCAGTTCTACTTCCCTAGGCGTGGCAGTCAATGAACACAGGAAAAGAAACGGCTTTGGGGAGAGACAATTCAGTACTGAGCCTGCCCAGGAAGAGCCAGCAGAGGAGGCTTGTTCTGTGACGTACACAAGCCTGGAAAGAGATGGCACTCGGAGGCTGAAGAGAGCCACAAGCCACACCTCCGCCACATCAGCAAGCGATCTTTTTTTTTTTTTTTGCAGTACTGGGGATGGGACCTGGGAGCATTCTACCTCCGAGCTATACCCCCAGCCCTATTTTTTATTCTCTATTTGGAAACAGGGTCTCACTAAGTTGCAGAGGGCCTCACAAGTTACTGAGGCTGGTCACAAACCTGTGATTCTCCTGTCTCAGCCTCCCAGTGAATTTTTCCTTTTAGCTGATATGGGAATGATGGGGGGGGGACACAAGGTACACCTGGGGCCCAGAACCATCTATGGATGGCTTTTCTCCCCTTCTACCCCCAAGTTAAAGGGCAGACCATAAGTGCTATAGCCATGGAGGAAATCCAAATTCTTCA
>PVLC010045519.1:0-11769 GCA_004027655.1 Graphiurus murinus | reverse complement strand
GGTTGACATTCATCAAGCGTCTATTAGGTACAGGGTCTGTGTTGGTGGTTGTAGATCCTGGGTCAGATGAAATTCTCCCAAGAACTCAGAGAGGCATTGTGCACAGTCAATTTGAACACTTCTGTT
Source organism: Graphiurus murinus (assembly GCA_004027655.1). Lineage (NCBI taxonomy): Eukaryota > Metazoa > Chordata > Mammalia > Rodentia > Gliridae > Graphiurus > Graphiurus murinus. The sequence goes on along the minus strand of PVLC010045519.1, from coordinate 11,643 downwards.
TGACAGCCGAGTAAACCAAGGCTCAGGGTAGTTGACTGACTTGGACAAGATCATGCAACTAGCATTCAGCAGAAGCAGAATTGGAATCTGTTGTTTTAACTTCAAGTTCAATGCCAATGCACAGCTACTTCAATTCCAGCAGTAAGGCCCTTAACTATTTCCTCTTTGTTATTACCACTACTATCACTACTATTACTTATACTCCAGTTAACCCCACCACAGTTGTCATCACTATTAAAATGACTATTTTAGTACCTACTATGCACCAGACATGGTCTTAAACCCTTTTTGTACATCATCTCATTTATTTCTTTCAACAGCTTCATCTAAGCCACGCATGGTGGCACATGCCTATAATCCCAGTACTTGGGAGGCTGAGAAAGGAGGGTCACAGGTTCAAGGTTAGCCTCAGCAACCTAGTAAAACCCTATTGCAAAATAAAATAGGGCTGGGGGTGTAGCTCAGAGGCAGAATGCCCCTAGGTTCAACAATCTCCAGTATCATACAAACACACACACACACACACACACACACACACACACACACACACACACATACTCATCTAAAAGCTTCCTTATAAGGATGTAAATGGAGACTTAGAGAGGGTAAGTAACTCATCCAGTCACTTAGCTAAGCTCTGTGCCTCCACCCATTTGGCAGCAGGGGCCAGGATGCAAAAATCATTATTGTATCCAATGCTCCTTTCCAGTTATAACACCTGTGTCCCCACAGCTGAATTTCCACCTGGGTTATTTATCCAGTAATGCTGTTCCCAGGATTGGGGTTCTGCTTTGTCTTCTGGGCACTGTCTTGTCTCTGGCTCCTGGGATTAGATCCCTGTGCCCTCAGCCCAGGGCCATAACCTCCCCTTCACCAGGATCCTGTAAACAAAACCACTATCTGCAGCTGCATGACACTCCCTCCCCACACATACACACCCAGATGCCTCTGTCCTTGGGTAAGATTTCTCCCTGGTCCCTACCAGTGGATTCCTTTGAGATGTAGTCCCCCACCTGCTGACAGCTAGTGTTCTCAGCTCTACCATCTTCTTCATTTTGGGTAATGCTGAGCGACTGCCCCAAAAGTCTCCTTACTCCACTCTGGTGGTATACCTAACCTTTCAGACTTCAATTATCTCCTATGAGACCATGTCACAAAGGCCTAGGAGATTTTATTCTTATGTTGTTAGGAAACAGTGTAGGCAGGATAGTCATAGATGGACAGGAATGGTCATTTTATAAATGTTTATTTGCTTGTCTGTCATCCTATCAGGAAAAAGAGGGTAAAGAATTCTATATTTTTACCCTCTCCCCATCCAAGAAACAGGGAGGCATTCAGGTTGTCTCCCTGTGTAGGCTGTGAGACCCTCTCTCCTTCTCCCAAACACCCAGCTCCTTGTAGAAGAGGAAATATAGGTGAACTACTAGTTGCAGTAACTGTGCAAAGTTTTATCTATAAAGGTCTTCATAGAGTAACAGGGTCTCAGCGTGGGGCGTGACTCTACCTTCCTGAGTAATTAAGATAGAGCATCATGGAGGAAGTGACACATGGAAGAGGTGGCATTTGAGCTGTATTTTAGAGAGTACGCAACTGTTGTTAATATTTTAAGATTTCTCTGTTACTTTTTTTTTATGGTACTGGGGATTGAACCCAGGAACATTCTACTCCCAAGCTATAATTCCAGCCCTTTTTATTTTTATTTTTTGTTTTGAAACTTGGTCTCTCTAGGTTGTTAAGAGTCTTGCTAAGTTGCATGGTGCTGGAAGATTTGACTTGGGCCAGTGGGTTATGACCATGTTTGGATAGAGAGTGGGGAAAGTACATCCTGTCTTGCATTATTTCACCTTATATGCAAGTTTGTGTCACCAACAAAATTGCACACATCCCAGGGAAAGGACCATATTTTGAAATATCTCTTGTAGCCACAGAGAACCAGGCACTTAGTACTCATAAATATTAGTCATATTTAAGGGCAAACTAGAGTTCTATCAACTTACTGCAAAATTATAAAAATATTGGCGTTGGGAAAGAATGAAAGACTCATTTCAAATGTTCCCAAGTTTTTTCTCTGCTCAACCTGTGTCTCTCTGTGTGTGCTCTGCATATTAGTAGATAAACCTGTGTTCATTGATTGAAATGTGTATGTGCATGTAAGATGGATATTGTAACTATCTTTATAAAGCTTACTATTCTGCAATTTAACAGGACAGAAAGACAGTTGATAAATTTCAGAAATTTCAAAAGCACATTGAGTATTTTGGCAGGTTAATCTCTGAGTCCATGACCTGGAGAAAGACAAAGGGCTTGAGCTACTACTGAAAACTGTGATTGCTGAGGTTCCTCGGAAAGGTCAGAATTTCCTAGAATCTCTTGCTATCCAGGCTTTTCTTCTGTAGGCTTGTGTAACAGGAGCTGGAGCCCCTCAATGGCTCAGTTGCTGAATCATTGCATGTGGGATGAAATAACTCTCTCTGTTACTCCTAGGCCAGTTATTGATCGTCTGTGTTAATGTTAATACTTGTTTTGGTAATGCCACACTAATGATTAGAATTTTGGAAGACCATTTATTTCCCCTAGGTAAGGTTCTTTTTTTTTTTTTTTGGTCCTGGGAACTGAACCCAGGGGCATTCCACCTCCACCTCTGAGCTACACCCCCAGCACCTCCCCCCCCCTTTTATGTTGAAACAGGGTCTCACTAAGTTGCAAAGGCTGGTCTCAAACCTGTGATCCTCTTGTCTCAGTCTCCTAAGTACTGGGATTACAGGCGTGTGCCACCATGACCAGCTGAGTGGACGTGGGAAAGTGGGACAGATAAACTGAGCAGAGGAGAGTTTCAGAATTCAGTGTGCTAATTGACCCTATGAATGAGCAAGAACCAGTTGGAGCTTCCTAGATTGGTATCTAGGTATCTAGAAAGGGAAAGGCAACACATTGCATGTGTTAGTATCCAGGGGAGAAATGACCAAGCTGATGCAATGCATGCTAGGGACTGGGAACCTCTTCTTTGTGAGTCCAGGCTCAGGCAGAGCAGGAGTAAGAACTCTCCTTTTACAATCATCTGACTCCCTCCCCCTATTCTTTCTATTCCCTCTCCTGGTTGGGGGCGGGGCTCCACTATTCCCCCCTACTAGAAATTATTCTTTGAGTTTAGGGCATTTATAGAAGTAGACATTCTCTTTGAAAATAGAGAAGTAATGCCTCATGGAAATTATTTTCAAGAAAAAAAATCAATGGAAAACTTCTTTTTGTCCCTAATAATAAAAACTGCTCTGAGCTGGGCATGGTGGTACACACTTAAAATCCCAGTACTTGAGAGGCTGAGACAGGAGGATCACAAGTTCGAGGCCAACCTCTGCAATTTAAATTGAGACCCTATTTCAAAATAAAATAGGTCTGGGGGGTGGGTAATAGCTATTCTCCTAGGCTTACATTTCACTATCTTACAAGCCTTTTCTAGAAACATCCTTTACTAGCTCAAAGGTAAAATGCCCTTGGGTTCAATCCTCAGTATCACATAGGGGGAAACAAAACAAAACCCTGCTCTGGGTAAAGCAGAGGTGGGGGCCTGAACTCCCCCCCTCAGCCTCACCCTTGCTGGCCCCTGAGACACTTATGCAGAAGCCCTGAGGTGCTGAGAATGCCGTTTAAAAAGCTTTCCAGCAAACTAACCAGTCCTCCAGACTCATGGGGACAAATGGGGGAACCAACAATGAGGAGTGACTGTGCACTTTGTTAGGTATGATCATGGCATTAGGATTATGTGAGAAAAGGAATCCTATTCAGGTTATGTGATGAAATGTCCCTGTTTTTAGGGCTTCATCTTTCACATCTGAGATTAGCATAAAAAGAAGGAAATATGGCAAAATGAAGACAATGGTAAATCTAGGTGGCGGCATATGGAGTTCCAGAGAATGGAAGGGATGGGGAGGGGCGGGGGGAGTCCTGCTACATGTTCCATTCACTCACCACCTGTGGGTACCGTCAGGGCATCATCTGGACTTTAAGACTCTCCCTCATGTCACTTTTTACTCAGTCTCTATCAGTAAGAGGTGTACAAGGTTTTGTTTTGTTTTGTTTTGTTTTTAAATTAGGGACAGGGCCAGCCCCAGGCACACTCTCCCCAGCTGTTCGGCCTCTCCTCCTGTCTTCTTTCAGTCAACAAGATTTCCTCTTCCTACTCAGCAGACCCTCCAGTGATCCTATGCCCTGCTTTGACCTGGCACCTGTTGACTGTGAGCTGATAAAGGTGTTCCTTTTCTCCTGCCCCACCTCTTCTCCCTCTGTCCGGTCTCTGGGGATGCGAGGAGAGTGCCCGTGTTACCAGGAAGCTGACAGACGCGTGCTGGGTGATGATAGTGCTTTCCACTTCAGAGACCCCTCTTCACCTGCTCGCTGGCCAAATGCCAGCACTGTTCTCACTTCCCCTCGCTCTGCCCCTGCCACCTGCCAGCCTGGCAAGCTGAGATGTGGCATCTGAGAGGGAAGGGACTTCAGAAATCAAGAAGCATGGCCTCCTGCGGAAAGCCGGATTCCCTCAGGCATCGCTGGCTGCTGGGTGGAGGTCTTCTGCCCTCTGCTGAAATGTTGCCATTCGGCCTCTTTCCACATTTACAGAGTGCTCTCATGTGTCCCCTGCAGCGCAAGACACTAATCAGGGTAGAGCCCAGTAACATCTCCCAGGAACTGTGAGAGCTCATTGCAGACCCTGGAACTGGAGTTGGAGGCTGTGCACCCTGGAACCCTGGGTGGGCCCATCTCCTGGTGGCTGTGAGAAGGTGACTGGCTGGCAGAGGACTCTGTCCCTTGGTGAGGATGTTGCTCCTCAAGTTTTGCTCGATCAGGTCCTCAGCGTTGCCAGATCAGGAGCTTTGTTTTATCAATTCAGGTGCTGGGGTGTGTGGCGGGGAGGGTTGTGCTAACGTAGCCTTATAAGAAACATGGTACCAAGAGGCCAGTGGGTAGATACAGATGTTCAGTGACTGACCATTCACAGCTGTTTTCCAAGACACATTTTCTGGAATGGAATTTACAGCCAGGAGGTTGCAAGGAACCAACCCGAAAGGAAGGGAGGGGGTGGCTATGAAAGAGGCAGAGGAAGGACCATCCTCAGACCTTTTTATTTATTTATTTATTTATTTATTTATTTATTTATTTATTTATTTATTTATTTTACACCAGGACACCTGTGTCCATTGATGCACGCCCCTCAAATGGACTCTTCTTGATCTGACTCTTTCTGATAGCTACACAATATCATCTCAAAAAATTATAACTCTTCATATTAGTTATATTTTTAACTATGCTTTCCCGAAGTGACTCTGACATCCTGGGTGTGTGTGGGGGGGTATGACTTAATGGTACCCAGGGATATCTACAATACTAATTCTGGTATTTCTATGCCAACGTATAGAGCTTGGGATGATGGGGGATACAGTCTGGCAACCTTTTCCTTTGTTTGGCTTGGTATGATGTCAAAAGGTGCTGCTACAGGACTCTCAAAAGCAACAAGGACCAGGTATAGAGCATGAAGGAGAGAAGCAGGAGAGATAAATGAACAATTTGAATAGCAACTGGAATAAATGTTACAGAATGCTCTTAGCTCCAAAAAATAAATATAAATGTCAATTGATGCTCAGTGAGGGTAAGGAGACACTGGCGAGTCCTGGGGACCCTGGTGAGCTAGGGTGGGGGCGTCAGGTCCTTTACAGAATGGCCACTGCTCGTGCCCATTCGTGGGCACGTGGAAATAAATCTTTTAATCTCAGTTACCAGATCTTTTTTTTTTTTTCCAAGAAAAGTTGATAAATTTGGATTTTTTGATGAAATTGCCTGATTTTTTTTTAATGTTGGCAACCAACCCCCCCCCCTGCCCAAAAATGCTCCACTAAACAATACAAAACATCTTGGGGCCAAATCCATTAAACAACTTCAACCAATACATAAAAAGATCCTATGATTTAAATCCTTTAGAAAACATTGATTTAAAAAATAAGAATAGAGAGAAAAAAAGAAGCATGCAGATCTTTGTTGTTTTTGGTACTAGGGATTGAATTCAGGCATTCTACCTCTGAGCTAGACTCTCAGCCCTATTTTATTTTTTATTTTAAAACAGTGTATCTCTAAATTGCTGAGTTGGCCTCGAATCTGCAATCCTTCTGTCTCAGCCTCTCAAATACTGGAATTACAGGCATGTGCCACCACACCCAGCTTTTGTTTTGGTTTTTGTTTGTTTGTTTGTTTGTTTGTTTTTGCAGTACTGGGGATTGAACTCAGGGGAATTCTACCTCCGAGCTATACCCCCAGCCCTATTTTTTATTCTTTATTTTGAAACAGGGTCTCACTAAGTTGTGGAGTGCCTCACTAGGTAGCTGAGGCTGGCCAAGAACCTAGATCCTCCGGTCTCAACCTCCCAAATGCTGGGATTATAAGTATGAGCCACCATACTCGGCTTGTTTTGTTTTGTTTTTAACCACAGAACTTCTCGCGGCCTTTCAGATACTGATGTGTGGTTGAATTTTCTGTTTCGTTTCACTGGCTTCACACACACAAAGCATCTCCTAATTTCAGAGTCTAAAGATGTCTATATATGTCCATCTTCAGTCGCTTGTTTGGCTTCATTTTATCCAATGACTTTTGTTTCCTCCCTTTCCTCAAAGTCAAGAGTTCATCCTTTTGAGATCTCAGATGCCTGTGCACGGACTGCAGAGGGACACGAGAGGAGACAGCCTGTCCTGGCTCTGAGGGAGATTCACATTTCTAATCCAGCTCACTTATCTGGTTCCATAACAGTCTGGGCTGAATTGACTTTGCCCAGAAGCTGCAGACCTTTGGCCCCAGCCAGTCTCACCTCCTGAAACGCCTCCCCTCCTCAGGTTCATTCCATGTTCTTCATCTGTGTGAAATCTGGCTCCACTCTCACTACAGCAACCCTTCCCCAAGTATCCCGATGTATTTACCAGCACTCTGCCTCCCTGGCTAGCACTGATTTCCCCTTAGGAAGACAAAGCCCATATGTAGGGCTCAGCAAAACAGGAACCAAAAAGAGAAGAAAAGAGCAACTCCAGTGAATGCATCTCGAATACCGCAATCGAAAAATCTAAAAAGCCTTTGAAATCCCAGCATTCACAGGAGCCCTTGGTGTCATCTTATTTTGAATTATACTCAGCAAAGGCAGAGCATCATCTTTCCAAGGCTTGGGGCCTCTGCTAGCAGAAATGAAATCAGTTTGTTTGGACTATTTCATACCTTCTATTTGTCTGTTATCTGTAGCCTTCCACCTTCTAAAAAGAAATGGGTGACTTTCTGCAATAAAAAAACACATTGATGACGTGGGTTGGCATGTGGCATCCGCCCTCCCTTTCCAGCTCCTCCAGCCCTTATCATGCTCTAGGCCTACTGCCAACACCTCTGGGTAGATCTGCCGCTGGCTCCCTTCTCCAGTTCTTCTGTGCTCTGCTTCCAGGGTATCTTTCCAAAACACACAGTCAGTATATCACCTTCCTGCTTTTTTTTTTTTTTTATCATCTCTACATACATCATAATCTCCCTAAAGACATAAACTAGACGTCTTTATAGTCCCTATGTCAGAATGATTCTCAAACTCTGATGGAGAGATTTAATAACTCCCTGGTTTTTACCTCTGAAGGCTGATTTGGTGGGATTGGGTGAGGCTCAGGACTCTACCTTTTATGCTCCAGATACATACCCGGAGGATTGTAGTACTGGTAATCTACATGCTACAAATTGAGAAGTATTATCTTTTAAATCCAAAAGGGACCTAACAAATGGAGAACAGTTGAGTTTTTAAATTAATACTACTGGTATTTTGTCTTCTCTGAAAAGATTTTATTTCCCCATGTTCTTCCCCCCAGCATCTGGTAGGGGTTTGATTAATTTTATGCTGTGGTGGTTTGAAAAAGTATTTGAGGAGAAAAGAAGAGGAAGGAGTTTCCAAATGGATGCCACTGCACACCTGGGAGTTGGCAAGGTGAGGCCTCGGAGGCAAATTGTGCTATAAGTGTGGGTACTGTCACTGAAGAAAAGTCTTTTCCATCTCTGCCTATCCACACCATCTCATTTACCCCTTCAGAGCAGAATGCCAAAAAGACGATATAGCAAATAGAAATACACTTTGGGCCTCAATTTCTTGTGTGATGCTCACTTTCTAAAAAGAAAAAAAGAGGGGAGGGGAGCCAGAGCTGGGAGGAGCAGCAGAGAGGAGCTGTAGCAATAAATAATAACATGGTGTGCATTTTATTGGACATGTATTATTTTCTAAGCCCCATTAAGCACCATGCACACACAATCTCTAATCTTCACAGTGACCCGCAAGTAGGTGTAAGTGTCCCCACTTTATAGATAAGGAAACTGTCTGTCTACTTTCCATTACATCATAATGACTCTAACGAGGGAAAGGGGGGAAGACAACAGAGCAATGAAGAGAGAACCACCGATTCCAGGAGTCCACACCTTAAGCATCTGTCAGGAAGCTCCAGAGTGAGAGGGCTAAAGAAGGAAGGGGAAAACTCAGGCTCGAAGGTCTTCCTAAAGGGGTAGGAAATGACCCTCTGGGCCCAAGTGTTCATGGGTGACTTTCTCTGCATAGACATAAACACCCCCAAATGTTCCTCGAAGTGCTTGGGGGCTCTATAATCGGTTCGGTTTGTTACCAACCAAAAATGAGTTATTAGAATTAATTGACATTCTTATTGGGCAGCAACTCCATTTAATTGTTCAATATTATTATTGTTGTTGTTGTTGTAAATTGTTATAATCCCAGGGTTTGAAATCTCTCTTTGTTTGGGAGTGTAGTGTCCTTCACCTGTGTTGTTAAGCTGCAGTCCTTCTGGCCACCTGGTGAGATCCCCTCTCTGTGGTTCTCCGTGATCACCGAGTGGCTTCCAGACTTGGTTTGGTGTCCTTCTTCCTGGAAGTTTCTCCTGTCACAAGATTGACTTGCTTGCCATGTGATAGGGAAACTGCTGCTGCTTCCTGATAGATGTTCAGTCTCTGTTCTGCTTTCATAGTCACCCCTGAGTGCCATCCCAGTGTTAGGATCTGTTATGAGGCCCCCGGCCAGAGTGGCACCTGCTCTGTGTCCCCCAGGATTTTGGTGACAGGGTTCTTTCATTTGACTTGTTCTTTTAGTTTATTAAAGCCCCTCTCCCAAGGCACCGGTGCAGCTGGATTCTAGGCTGTAATGGAAGACCATTTGGGTGATACCATTCTATGCTGCTTTGAGTCTCACATGCACGCTCTGACTCTCATCCTTTCCCCGCTTGGTGGGTGCTTTCCCATCTTGGACACTGGAAGTTTGGAAGAAGGTCATTAATCCTCACAATTTTAGGGTCTGAGCCTTGGGAAATAGCCATCAATTGATCTAGTCATTAATATTCCATGAAAGCCCGAAGCAAATACAGCTCCCAGCCCATTAGCCTCCACCTGGTCCACCAGGCCCAAACATGTAACAGGTACACAGTGGAGTGTGTGCATATCTTTTGAGTAGCATTACCCATATAAAATATATATTTCCTGAACCCAAAATAGATGCACAATAAAAGTTTTACAAGAAGACTATTTGCAGTTAACTGTGTCTCACAAAGCCTGGGACATGTGGCCATCATTTATTGAAGCCACATAGGACAGTGGCTTTCTCCATCAAATGTGACATTTACAACTTTTCTAGGGAGGCATGGAAATAGGGGATGACCAGGTTCCCAAGACCAAGTTCACCTGCACCATGAAATTGAAAAGAGATTTACCTGCAGTGGATATGAGCCTTTACAGGCTGGGAGGACTTGGATAAATCAACAGGATTTTTCAGGCAAGGGCAGTAAAGAGAAGATCAAAGCCCTGTGAATGTGTGGGGCTCCTGGAGAGCAGTGTGGTCAAAGCAGGTCAAGGTGTAAAAGGCTGGACTTGAGCTATTAATCCAAAAGGCACAGTGACTATGGGCACATGGAGAGTTGTCATCTGAACAGTGTTTTAGGATCCATAGGCAGCAGAAAAAAACAATGGGATCATTTGATGGGAGTCTAGGGGCAAGGAGAATAACTAGGGGCTGTTGCCCTAGTCTTGATACCAACTGGGTCACTTGCTTATTCAGATGCAGTAGAGATCCACTGAACTCCCACTCCATAAATCGCACTCATGAATTCTATAAACCTTGTTTACTCTTTGCCTCTTGGGCTCCAGTGTCTAGTTCTGCTAAATATTCATTCTGCATTTTACAGTTTTTCTTCCATCTTTGCCTCAACATGGACAGAAATGTAGGATACATTTTCTCCAATTCCCTCTCATCCTCCCAAATGTGTTCACATAAGGCATATATAAGTGGGGGAAGAAGGGGATAGCAAGGGCATGTGTACCTCACAGGGCCCTTAGAGCACATGGCTAAAATTAGATTTCCCATAGACCCTTTCTGCTGACTCCCCATGCAGCCTGCAACCACAGTCCCCCCACCCCCTGCCCTCTGTCTTCACTGTTCAGATTCTCTTTATGTTTTATGCTAGTAGTTTAACCTTTTTTTCCTTTGGTCTGCCTTACAGACCAGACCAGCAGGGTCTCACATCTACCTCCCTGAAGTTTATCAGGTCTTTGCCTAAGCAAAGGCAAGAGCTGGCCAAGAAAGAGGCTTGGGTGCCAGTATTATGAATAACCATTTTCCTTGGATCCCCATGCATTTGGCCTGCCCTGTATCCCCAATAAGGCAGCCCCCGGAGCACCTTCCAGGAACTCTTATTTACACTTTGAAAACCAATGGGCTGTAAGCTCAATGGGCCTATGATTCCTGCATTTCCCTCCTGTGGAGCTGGACAAGACAGGTAGAAATACAAAGCTAGGAAGAAGGTTGGCTTACAGCAGCAGTTCTCAAGGTTTCTACTCCCAGAATTCCTTTATAGTACTTATAAGGACCTCCAAAGAACTTGTGTTTTTGTCCCTATAACAATCTTTATAGTGTAATCTTGGCCTATGGTATAATTAACACCTCTGAACCTCAATATGCCTCAAGTTGGGACTGAAATATCCCCAAGCAAAGAATGTGGTGAGGATTAAATCAGATAATGTAAGATCAAAGTAGTTTTTCAACTCTGAAAAGTGATGTATTAGTTTTAATATTGTTTTTATTATGCAGATCATGGAGATGCTGCCACTTTTTGTGTCACTTGTTCCACATACAAGGAAACAACTTATGATGGCGGAAGGATGGAGTTCTGTAATCTTTTGGGGAAAGGGCTTGGAATCCTGGTTCCCACTTACTAGCTATGTGGTAACTTCACCTCTCTGTGTCATCTCAATTTCATCACCATTATCAGGGGAAAGGGAAAAATAATAAAGTATTTTCCATGGCTGTAGTAAGATTTGGGGATAATGTCTGTATAGTACTGGCACCAGGTAGATACTAAAAAGCAAACAACACTAACCTGTGCATCTCTCCAACACACTGGTTCGCTCACATCCACCCTCCTGGGCAATCTTTTGTCTGAGTCTCTTTTTTATTTTTAATAAAACTTCATTGTAGAGATGGACCAACAATTCCATTTTAGGCTAGTTTTGTTTGTTTTGTGGTACTGGGAATTGGACTCAAGGGAATTCTATCTCTTGAGCTACACCCTTAGCCTTGTTTTATTTTTTATTTGGAAA
>PVLC010045518.1:0-11752 GCA_004027655.1 Graphiurus murinus | reverse complement strand
TTTTTTTTTATTCTTTATTTTTGAAACAGGGTCTGACCAAGTTGAGGAATGCCTCACTGGGTAGCTGAGGCTGGCCGAGAACCTGGATCCTCCAGTCTCCCAAATGCTGGGATTAAAGCGTGCACCATCATGCCAGGCAGAACATTATATTTTTGTCAACATTGTTTACTGTATTTACTTGTATTGAAGTATAAGTAATACAACTGTAAGGGACTATGTGATCTACAAGGTATAGAACCTGGAGAGAAGTAGAGCTGATAATATTCTCATACTAAGATGGTTGGCACCCATGTACGCTTGACTCTCAAGGATGTGTGTGTGTGTGTCTCTGTGTGTGTGTGTGTGTGTGTGTGTGTGTGTGTGTGTGTATTAGAAGCTGTTCCTGGGAGCTGTGAGACCCCTGGGATGCCTTTCCTGCTCCATATCTTTTCTTAAACCTATGTGAACTTGATCCAAGTTAAAATCCAATGTCCAATGAGTATGACCATCTTTCCAATCCTCTATCTACCCTCCTCCAATACTAAGTTATCTAAAACAAGTGAATTAAATTGATTCCAGCTATTTACTAGAACATATTTGTAAAATATAAAATCATGAAGTTAAGATGCTGGGGTTAGGGAATGAAGCAGGAATACCTCAGAAAAAGTGATATAGAAAAAATTTGGATAAATAACCTATCAAAGAGAAGTGCTCAGGTTATTGAAAAACAGCAGTTTTTCTGTTGACATGTAAATACACTAGTCTTTGGAAACATTACAAATTTTGAATGAAGATGGGCCCACTATAGCAGCTTTTAGAAAGAGCAGAGTATCAGAAGACTTCCTGTGAAGAAGCTTAAAATAAGACATGAGAGAATACAAAAGTAAATAAAATTTTTTAAAGGAATTTAAATGGTATGCTATATTCACATAATTATGAAATACAAATTCATAATAAGCATTAATGTTTATTCTAAAGAATCAAGATATTAGAATCTTTGTATACGATGAATGTTGCATAAATATAAATTTTATAAAGTAATGCATCAATTAATGACAATTCTTAAAAATTATGGCTGTAAACAGTGAAGGAAGATAGTTATATTCAAAGACAAAGATAGTTTCTCTATTCAAAGTCTTGTTCTTTAACTCTTCTTTTCCTTAAGAAACATTAACTTTAACATTAAATAAATATAATTATTTGGATAAGACTGCTAATCTCTGTTTTATTTATATAAACTTCAATCAGTTATACTTGGATATTGTGATAAGACCACTGCAAAATATTTCCACTTAACTCATAAGAGATGGACAAGATTACAACAAAACTAACAAACCAGGAGTGTGGGGAACTAGTTCAGGAGAACTGGGAAAAATAAGATAAACATATAAACAAAGCATTAAAAATATTTTTGACTATTTAAATAATATTTATTCATAAACATTATGAATATTGCACTAAATATATTATCACTCTGACCAGAGTAGCACTTATTAGATTTCTGTGTTTTGTAGTTGCATTAATTAGCCATAATCTAAAGACCTGACCACCCAATTTAGGGGAAGGAAGACTTATTTGCTCATGATTAAGTCCATGTAAGGCCAATAAATGTGAATCTCAGGATATGACAGCAGGAGGCAGAGAGAGGGACAGCACTTGGGGTGTGCTCCTCACATCATGGAGGCCAGAAGCAAGAGAAGGAGCAAGGGGAGGAGGGACCAAGGCCACACCCACGGGCACCCACCTTCTCCAGCCATGCCCTAGCAGCCTAGGGCATCTCCCAGATAACTCATTACAATGGGTTTATTCACTACTGGGATTATTTATATCTCTTGTGACTAAATTACATCAGCTCCAAACACCAATTTATGAGCCTTTCAAGGAGTCATTCTATGTCTAACCATGAGTGTGTTATCATATTAAAAGGGAATCACACATCTCTGTGCATCCTTCACAGAAATATTGTGATTCAAAAAATTTTACCCAGAGCTTATTAATTTAAAACAAAAAATAAACTCCATATTTTTATTTTAATTACTCAATAAAAGATAAAATGCAGATACGTATTCAAAATAGTAAATATAATTAATTCCCAGGCTAAGAAAGCTATATTGTTTAACTTAAGGTTTAATGAAATTGAGAAACATATATTAATCATCTTGTACAAAGCTCTTGATTTACAGAGTAGTTACCCTGATTTCCCACTAGCAAATTACAGATGTACTGTATATATATTCTCTTTATATATTTCATATATATATATTTCATATATATTTCATATATAAAGAGAATATATATATTCTTTATATATATATATTCTGTTTTACTGGATGCAAGCAAATAATCACTGACATCAAGGAGAAAAAATTCTTGTGAAAGACACAAACATTAAGTCAAAACTGATGACTGAGAAGAAACTATATTACTTTTTTCCTCTACTTACTATTTTGTGAAATGTGTAAATTTTTCTTGATGAATACTTAAACAGTACACCAGGGATATCATTGTAACAATAGTGCATAAAAATACTGCATTTGTTTTACTAAAATAATAATAAACATTTTTGAGTCAAAAAGATCTGACATAAATTTTCTTCTGCATAATTTTTCTATGAGCAGCATGTCTCAGGTTATTGCATCAGAAGGTCATATTCTTCCTCTAGCTCTGTATATTTTATTCAACAACATTATGCAATCTCTCATGTCTAAGAACATTTCTAGGCCTGGTGCTCACAAATGAAACTCTAAACTTGCTTGTAAAAAATGCACCATGAATAATTAGCATGATCAGAGAGAGCTGTGTTCTTACTTTTCAACCAGATACTAAGAACTATTAGTCTTCTTTTTGTTAAGTCTCAGCCTTGAGCTTCTGGCTCTATCCTTTCCAGGTCTATTCATATTAGGAAGGGAATCCTCTACTCTTGATGTCTAATAAACCTGGTCTGCTTTCAGTAAGAACTCAGTTAGTAAGAACCTTGCCCCACCCACCCTTCAGGTCTCCTCTTAGTAATTTCCACCAATTCATTCCCTCTACTTATGGCTATATATCCTCATTTGTCTTTGCTATATTCAGATATGAGCCTGATCTATCTACACTGCTGCAAAAGCATTACTGCAATAGGCTTGAATAAAGTCTTCATCGCTGTTTTGGCCAGAGTGAGAATATTTTTTAACAATATAATTATACCTCCAAAGACATATGGAAACAAATAACTTAACCTAAAAATAAACATTAATAGTTCAATATGCAATGGCATGAAATGTAAGTGAAAATACTGTTACATACCTTTCTAAAATTTCTTAAAAGAAAAAAAATAATGAATCAAAAGTAATATGCAATGTTAAATAATTAAATTGACCATAGAGATAATAAAATGTTGTTAATTGTGTTTATAGGGAACAGAGTGCACATATAAGCAAAAAATGTATGATTATTTACCACATGTATATTGGATAAATGTATGTTAAATAATTCTTGATTTGTTTCCAAAAATTTTCTATTAGTACAGAATGTGCTTGGTTTACCCTCCTCAAAGAAAGAAACTGTTTAGGTACTAATGAACTAATTTTGAATACCCTAATGATAATTTGGCTCATTGATCTACTTGCATATGTATTATATATGTATATTATATACATGTATCTTTATATAATATATATACTAATAAAGTGAGAAATTTTTTGAATACTGAATTGCTTTGAATATTGATTCTACTATCTAAAATTTTAGTAATAAATATTAATGTTCATTTAATTTTATAAACCTGTTGAGTTTATAACCAGAATTGGCAAGCCTCTGAAAAAAAAATATGAAAAAACAAAAACACATGTGTGTGTATGTGTGTGTGTGTGTGTGTGTGTGTGTGTGTGTGTGTGTTTTACTGGGGATTAAACCCAGCATCATTATACCTATTAGACACACATCAATTCCTCCTATTTTATGTTTTATTTTGAAATAGGGTCTCACTAAGTTGTTGGGGCTGGTCTCAAACCTGTAGCCATCCTGTTTCAGCTTCCTCTGTACTAAAATTAAAATCATGCTTCACCATGTCTGGTGAAACTACATTTTTTTGTTTTTGTTTTGTTTTATTTCTATGAGTTGAGTCCAATTAGTAGTTATTACTCCATCTTGATTGAAAATAGAATTAGGGAAAAAGACAGTATTGTACAATGAAGAAAAGAATGTAACTGAGAATTAGAAACACTTCAAAACATAGGCACAGGTAAAAACTTTCTCAACAAAATTCCAAAGGAACAAGCAACTCAAAGGAATATAAATAAATGGGATTGTATTAAACTGAAGAGCTTCTGTGCAGCAAAAAAAGCTATCGAGAACCTCAACAGAGAGCTCACAGATTGGGAGAAAAAATTTGCCAGCTACTCCTCCAATAGAAGACTAATATCTAGAATATACAGTGAACTCAAGAAATTCACAGCTAAGAAAACAAATAACCCAACCAAAAAATGGGAAAATGATATAGACACTTCACAAAAGAAGATATGCAAATGGCCAATAAATACATGAAAAAATGTTCAACATTATTAGCAATCAGAGAGATGCAAATCAAAACTACCCTGAGATTTCACCTAACCCCAATTAGAATGGCAATCATCAAAAACACAAACAACAACAAATGTTGGTAAGGGTGTGGAGAAGTAGGAACCCTAATACATTGTTGGAAGGATTGCAGATTAGTGCAACCACTTTGGAAAACAGTATGGAGGATCCTCAGATGAATGGGAATGAACCTACCATATGATCCAGCAATACCACTTCTGGATATCTAACCAAAAGAATGGAAACCAAACCATCAGACCAATGCATCAGACACAATGGAATTTTACTCAGTCATACAGAATAAAATCATGACATTTGCAGGAAAATGGATGGAACTGGAAAACATGCTAAGTGAGATTAGCCATTCACAAAAAGTAAAAAAGTCATGTGCTCTCCTTAATATGCGGAAGCTAGGGAGAAAGTGGGTCATATAAGAGGGATGAAGGAAGGAAAAACCTTTTAGATGAAGAAGGGAAAACCTTTTATGAGCAAAGAAGGTGACTGAAGGTGATGGAGGGGAGGGAAACACCCTAATGCACATGATGTACTTTTACAAACATATAAAAGTCAATCACTAAACTCAACTTGAGAAGGTGGGTGGAGGAGAGAATGGGGTGGGAATTGAGGAAGGGTTAAATGAGAGATGTGTGCAGGTATGCTTTTACCAGCTTGTACTTCACAAAGATGTATGATTACAATGCACCAAAAATAATAATAGAAAAAATGTACTACAAAATATATATTTTTTCTGGAAACCAAGAAATTTTGTATCAGTTTTAGAAGACACATTCAAACACACTTTATAATTACTAAAGTACAAATAGAAAGTTATAAAAATACCTGGCATATGCATAGCTTGATGCTACATGGAAACTTAAAATATCTTTTGGTTAAAATATGGAATATAAATTTATTGTTAATAAGAAAAAGCTGAAAAATTTCAGAGAATCTACAAAAAGAAACACACTATCTTGACAGAAATGCACATATAAAAGATCTGAATCATATGAAGGAATAAGTGATTTGATTTTAGTTGTTATTCTCCTGATAACCAATAAATCTAAACATGCTTTCATAAGATTATTGGTTTTACAAGCATATAAACAACTTTTTATACACATATATAAAAGCACGAAAACAAAATCTTAATTATGTAGGCTATTTTTCCCAATTGGTTTATACTATATACTTAAATTACATGGAGAAGTCTCTGTTGGATACATGCATTATACATACTTCCTTCATTTTTTATACATTTCAATATGCTAAACATGCTTATTGAAAAATAAAATGTTTTTAATTTTATCACTTTCACTCTCCACATATGTTTAAGAAATCTTTGCCTACTTTCTAAGGTCATTAAAAAAATCTGTTCTTTTTTTTCAAGATACTTAATCATTTTATTTTCACCTTCATGTCTCAAATTTATCTGTGCTTATTTTTGTGTGCCATGAGTCAGAGGTTTAAGTACCTTTTTTTCCAATGTGGATAACCAGTGACCCTGCAAGATTTAGCAAAAAAGTGATTCCCCCCCCAATAAAACTTTGTTTTTCATAAATCATATAAACAAATATGTAATATCAAGTGAGATTATCTATTTTGTCTCATTTTTAAAAACTATCTACTTTGATGCCAGTATTATGCTACTATGCTTTGTAAACTGTATGTCTTCCTAAAAATAATGTATCATTTTTGTCCTTTGGTATTTAAATTTGAACATCATACACTTTATAGGCTAAGTAAAGTACTCATATACATCAGTACAATTGTGTATGTGTGTATAGGTGGGGCAGGGGTGCTGGGGATTGAACCCAGTGGAATTCTATGTTTGAGCTACAGTCCAGCCTATTGTATTTCTTATTTGGTAACAGGGTATCACTAAGTTGCTGAGAGCCCTGATAAGTTGCTGAGGCTAGCTTTCAACCTGTGATCCTCCTATATCAGCCACCCAAGTACTGAGTTTACAAGTCTGTGCCAGCACACATGGCTTTGATAGTATAGATTTATGATAAAGTTTAAAACACAATGACTAGAATTTTAACAGTAGAATTTCTATAGAATCACTAAAAAAAAAAAAAAAAGAAAAACAAAATCAAAATAGTTACTGCAGAAAAGACATGTAGCTCAACAGGTAAATGCTTGCCTAGCAAGCAGTTCCCTGGGTTCAATTTCCAACATAGCAAAATAAATAAATAAATAAATAAAACTAGTCATTTTTGTAAGAATGGATCCATAAATTGTGCTCTATTCACAAAATGGTTCATTGTGATTTTATGTCATGAATAGGAATGAACATCCATTATAAGCTGTGACAAGTGGGGTACAGTGGTGCATGCCTGTAATACTAGTACTTAGGTTGAAGAGACTGGAAAATTTCAGGTGTGAGGCCAGCCTCAAAAATATAGCAAGCACTCAGAAAGTTAGTGAGAGCTTGTCTCATGATAAAAAAATAAAATAGGATAGGGGTATAACTCAGCAGTATAATGCCCCTAGGTTGATTCTTTTTGTACACACACTCACACACAGACACACACAATACACTATAAAAATAATAAAAACAAAAATAAATCTTAATACTACATTACTAAATCAAAAATAAAACTTCACAATTCAAAATATAGCATGATAGTGATTTAAAAGTTCAATAAATATAACTGAGATATATGCATAGATAAAAGTAGATACAATAAAAGTTTATGAATGTGCATACAATAAATATTTTAAGACAGTATTTTAATATTGAAGAATAAAACTCAAAATAGAACACATGTAAATAAAAGATCTAGATTTAGTACTAGTTTATTGATTTATTCTGCTTTGTTAGGTAGTTGACTTTATATCTATGTATTAGTAAATATGCTCAGATTGTGTGTGTGTGTTTGTGTGTGTGTGTGTGTGTGTGTGTGTGTGTGTGTGTTAATTCTCAGGAAACAAATAATCATTCATTATTAGTATTTAACTCAATATACACTAAATAATTAAGCATGATTATTTTGTACTAAATATCTTTTGTTTTTATTAGACCTGAATAACAGCTATATTTTTATTGTTTTTTAAGAAATACTGTAAGCCTTCTTAATTCTGAGTTGATACAATGATAAAACTAAGAATTATAAATAAAATTCTCAGAAAATTGACATTCTGAAGAAAATCATAGAATATTAATTCATTTATTTTAATACATTTAACAAATTTTAATACCTGATTCCTTCTAAGAGAAACTTTATGTTTAACCAGATTGAAAATTGAGATTCTGGTCATATATATTTAAACTAAGTATGCTATACAGGAAATGACAATTCTCCAATCTAAATTTCTTTAAAATCTTACTTAATATTAGAAAAATTCCAAAGCTAGGTGTGGTGGAGCACGCTTATAATCCTAGTATTTGGGAGGCTGAGACCTGAGGATCCACATTTGTGGCCAGCCTCAGCTACCTAGTGAGGCCCTCTGCAACTTAGTGAGACCTTGTTTCAAAATAAAGAATAAAAAAATAGGGTTGGGGGTTTAGCTCAGAGGTAGAATGCCCTGATTTCAATCCCCAGTACTGCAAAAAAAAAAAAATTATAAAAATTCCACTAGAAATATTATAATAAACATTTCTATAAAGACCAAGGAATATAAAAATAAAATTTAAAAAATATAATTACAGAAATAATATATATAATAAATTATATATATATTACATTTACCAAAACATTTTTTCCTACACAGAAATTATTTTCATCTTACTACCAACCAAATTTTTCCTGCAGTAAAATAAGTACTCTATGCTTATAGGAAATAATCTAAAAGTATTCTTATTTTAAATAATTCTATGCATTAAAAAAGACTAATCTTCAGCATCCTCTAATTTAAACAAAAGACTGCTAAAAATCAATACTAATTTTACAAAGAATCATTCTATTGTGTTATTCCATTGTGTTTTAACACACCACCAATCAAGAAATGGGAAACTGAATTAAATAGACACTTCACAAAATAAGATATACAAATAGACAATAAATACATGAAAAAATGTTTAACATCATCAGAAATCAGAGAGATGCAAATCAAAACTATACTGAGATTTCATGTAACCCCAATCAAAATGATAATCATCAAGAAGTAAAAAATCTATAAATGCTGATGAGGATGTGGGGAAATAGGAACTCTTCTTCACTGTTGGGATTGCAAATTAGTGTACCCACTATGGAGATCAATGTGGAGATTTCTCAGGAAACTGGGAATGGATCCACCATACGATCCAGCTATACCACTGCTGGGTATCATTCCAAAGGGACTGAAATAAAAGAATATGTGCATACCGGGACAATTCACAATAGCCAAATTATGGTACCAACCTAGGTATATATCAACCGATGAACGGATTACAAAATTATGAGATATACACACAATGGAATTCTACTTAATTCGACTTAAAGAGTCACAAAATTTTGTCATTTGCAGAAAAATGGTAGGTCCTAGAGAACATTATGTTAAGTGAGATTAGCCAGTCACAGAAAGTGAAGCTTCATATGTTTTCTTCAATATGCGGAATTTAGGGAGTAATTGGGATACCAGAGGGACTCCAAATAATGCAGGAGAAACTTCACTGAAGCCAGAGAAGTAATTTAGGGGAAAGAGAGAGGAAAGAGTGAGGATCAATGAAGGAATTACTACCATCAGCCTTATGTACACATGTGAGAATACTGATGTCAAATTAAGTACCCTGTATGTGGAAGGGAGGAATGGGAAGAGAACCAGGGGAAAATCCACCAAGTGCTATATGCATGTATGTTACTGTCAACATGATTTACATTGTGACATGAAACTATAATGAACCAATAAAATTTTTTTCTTATAACTTTGTATTTCACACCAAGAACATTATTCTGTGAAAATTCTAAATCTACACTCAAGACTCTGTCAACTCATGTTACTTAGTAATGATGGAAAATAGAAAAGGGAGACCATTTATCAATGACATATTAAGGACACAAATTTATTATCTTTTTTTAGTGCCCACAAATATCACTAACTGAACTGGAAATGCAGCTTGCTTTCACTCTCTCTATTTAGTTGACTGTTGATCTCATTCAGACTCAAGTACCATCTACATGATAATAACTCATCTATGGACATCCTCATTCATCTCCCCTAAATTTTAGACTTATGTATCCAATTATTTATCATATATATCCATTTAGGTTCTTGTAATAATGTTTTCAGCCTTAATGTGTCCAAAACTGAATTTCATTTTTACTAAATGTCAATTCAATTACTTTAGTTGCACAGATTGGAACTCAAATGAAGTATTTGACCTTTCTTTATACTTAGCATTCAATATTTCAGGATATTCTGTGCACTCTACTTGAAATACATATCTGGAATTTTTTATATACATTTATAGCCTCACATCATAATGCAGTTCATAGTGCTAGTGACATCTATGCATATAGCACTTGGTGGGCTTCCCCTCAGCTCCATCTCCATTCCCTCCTTTCCCATACAGGGGATTGAGATTGACAGTGGCATTCTCACATAGGTATATAACATCAATGGAAATGGTTCCTTCATTGATCCTCCCTCTTCTATTATGTAGGCTCATTTTTAGACTCTTGATGGTTTCCTTCCCTGAGCAGAAACTTTTTAGTTTAATGCTGTTCCATTTATTAACTCTTGTTTTAATTTCATTAGCTTTGGGGGACTAGTTAAAATTTCTGCCAGTGTCTATGTTTGTACATTAGACCTATGCCCTCCTCTGTTAATTTCAAAGTCTATGGTCTAATTTCCAGGTCTTTGATACATTTGAGTTGACTCTTGTACAGAGTGAGATATAGGTATTTTATTTCATTTTTGTATGAATGAATAATCATTTTTCCCAACACCATTTGTTGAAAGGCAGATTTTTCTCCAATGTATGTGTTTGACACCTTTATCACAAATCAATTGGCTATAAGTGTGTAGATTTGCTTCTATATCTTCTTTTCTGTTACAGTGGTCCATGTGTCTGTTTTTGTGCTGATACCATATTGTTTTTATTACTATATCTCCATAGTATTATTTGAAATCTGGCATTGGGATGCCTCCTGTATGGTTCTTACTGCTAATTGCTTTGGCCATTTTATGTCTTCTGTTTTTCCATATGAAATTTAAGACTGATTTTTCTGGATCTGTGAAGAATAGCATCAATGTTTTTTTATAAATTTGCATTGAATCTGTAGATCACTTTTGGTAGAATAGCCATCTTAAAATAGTTATTGTGCTTATTCAATGGCATGGAATATTTTCCATTTTCTAAGATCTTCAATTTATTTTATTAGTGTCTTATAGTTTCCATTGTAGAGGTCTTTTACCTTTTGTTTAGATTTATTTCAAGGTATCTAATTGTTTGATGCTATTGTGAGTGGAGTTGCTTTCTGGATTTCTTTTTCAATGAATTCATAGTTGGCATATAAGAATGATATTCTTTTTATTAATTTTGTATTCTGCTTATTTTCTTAATTTGTTCATTAGCTATAGAAGTTTTATTGCCAAATTTTTGGGGTCTTCTAAATATAGGATCATGTCACATGAAAATAAACATAATTTCAATTCTTTTTCTATTTGAATTTCTTTTATATCCTTCCCTTGCCTTATCATTCTGGCAAGAGTCTTTAGTAATATATTAAAAAGGAGTGGTGATAGTGGACATTTTTGTCTTGCTTCTGATTTTAAAGGGACTTCCCACAGTTTTTCCTCATTCAATACATTGCTGACTTTTTTTTATATTGTCTTAATTATATTGAAGTAAGTTCCTTGTATTCCAATTTTCTGCAGAGTTTAGCATGAATGGGTGTTGGATTTTGTGAAATGCTTTCTCAGCATCTATTGAGATGATCATGTGATTTTTGTCCTTATAGGGACAGCCTATACTGGTAGTATGCATTTTGCCCCAACAAATCTCTCATATAAACAGAATTTTGAGTTTGTCCCTCAGAACCTCTTTCAGAAGATATAGTTCTAACAAGACAAATAGAAGTCTCTAATTGGCTTCAGACCACTGTGCTCTCCAGGCCCCCAATCATCAGGGTCAGAGACTATTATGTTCCGTTCCTAGCCTGCAGCCTGCTGATTGTAATTTAATGTCCCATAGACACCACTACTGCTCTGCTGGTTGTGAATCTATAAAACCCTGCAAAGTGCTGACCTCCAGACTTGGTGGTCAGTGGACACAAGCTCAGTAGGGACACAA
>PVLC010045517.1:0-11771 GCA_004027655.1 Graphiurus murinus | reverse complement strand
ATTATGTTAAGTGAGATAAGTCAGTCACTAAAAGTTAAAAATCAAATGCTCTCCCTAATATGTGGAAGCTAGGGAGAAAATGGGACATAAGAGGGACTCCAGGTGAAGGAGAATTCTTAGGTGAACAAAAAATTTGACTTAATGGAAGGTAACGGGAGGAGGGGGGGACACCCTAATGAGCATGATGTACTTATAAGATTACATCAAAGTCAATCACTAAACTGACCAGGAGATAGGGGGAGGGTGGGTGGGAATTGGGGAAGGGTTAATGAGAAATATGTGCATGGATGTCTTTACCTGTACTAGTTTGTACCCAACAAAAATGTGTAATTAACCCTGTTGTACCCAAGAAATGTATAAAATTCCATGCTAAAAATTAAAAAAAGAAATAAAAAATTAAAAAAATATATATATATATATATCAAAAGAGTTCAGATTTTCCAGAAATGTGTGTGTGTGTGTGTGTGTGTGTGTGTGTGTGTGTGTGTGTTACTGAGGATTTAACTCAGGGGCATTCTATCTCTGAGTTACGCCCCCAGCCCTATTTTTTTTTTTTTTTTCGGTACTGGGGATTGAACTCAGGGGCATTCTACCTCCAAGCTACACCCCCAGCCCTATTTTTTATTCTTTATTTTGAAACTGGGTATCACTAAGTTGCGGAGTGCCTCACTAGGTAGCTGAGGCTGGCCGCGAACCCGGATCCTCCGGTTTCAGCCTCCCGAATGCTGGGATTACAAGCGTGCGCCACCACGCCCGGCTCCCCAACCCTATTTTTTTATGTTTTATTTTGAAACAGTATCTCACTAAGTTGCAGAGGGCCTCACCAGGTTGCTGAGGCTGGCTTCGAACCTTTGATCCTCCTGTCTCAGCTTCCCAAGTACTAGGATTATAACCATGCACCATCATGCCTGGCTAAGAATGCATTTTAAACAGTGGACACAAATAACTTTGAAGAATGATTGAAATGTTTTATATATTTGGGTTGGTGGGTATGCAATTATATATCTGTCAAAATTCATCAAACTATACACTTAAAAAGGTAAGTTTTACTGTATTAAAATTATACCCCAGTAAAACTAATTTTAAAAACATGGGCCAGGAATGATGGCACATACCTGTAATCCCAGTACTGGGGAGGCTGAGGAGGATCACAGATTCAAAGCCAACCTCAGTAACTCAGTGAGGCTCTCAGCAAATTAGTGAAACCCTGTTTCCAAATAAAATAGGGCTGGTGGTGATATGTTAGCTATAACACCAAAAGTAAAAGTGATGAGAAAAACTAATAAATTGTATGTACTCAAAATTTAAAACTCTGCAATTCAAAAGATCCCACAGAAAATGAAAAGATAACCCAAAGACTGGGAGAAAATATTTGCAAATCATGTATTTGATATAAAGTTATATCCAGAATATGAAAGAATTCTTATAATTTACTAATAAAAAGTCAGCTTAAGGCCGGGCGTGATGGCACATGCTTGTAATCCCAGTACTTGGGAGGCTGAGACCAGAGGATACAGGTTCACGGCTAACTTCAGCTATTTAGTGAGGCCCTCCACAACTTAGTGAGACCCTGTTTCAAAATAAAGAATTAAAAAAAGGGCTGGGGGTGTAGCTCAGAGGTAGACTGCCCCTGAGTTCAATCCCCAGTACTGCATAAATAAATAAATAAATAAATAAATAAATAAATAAATAAATAAATAAATAAATAGAGCCTGGTGTGGTGGCACATGCTTGTAATCCCAGTACTTGGGAGGCTGAGACCAGAGGATCCAAGTTCACGGCCAGTCTCAGCTACTTATTGAGGCTCCACAACTTAGTGAGACCGTGTTTCAAAATAAAGAATATAAAGTAGGGTTGGGGGTATAGCTCAGAGGTAGAATGGCCCTGGGTTCCATCCCCAGTACCACAAAAAGAAAAAAAAAAGTCAGCTTAATTTAAAAATAGACACAGGTTACATTTCTCTGGAGAAGATATATGAGTGACCAGTAGGCACATGAAAAGATGCTCACTACCAGCCGGGCGTGGTGGCACACACTTGTAATCCCAGCATTTGGAAGGCTGAGACCAGAGGATCTGGGTTCATGGCCAGCCTCAGCTACCTAGTGAGGCATTTTGCAACTTAGTGAGACCCTGTTTCAAAACAAAGAATAAAAAATTGGAGCCGGGCATGGTGGCGCACGCTTGTAATCCCAGCATTCGGGAGGCTGAGACCGGAGGATCCCGGTTCGCGGCCAGCCTCAGCTACCTAGTGAGGCACTCCGCAACTTAGTGAGACTCGGTTTCAAAATAAAGAATAAAAAATAGGGCTGGGGGTATAGCTCGGAGGTAGAATGCCCCTGAGTTCAATCCCCAGTACCAAAAAAAAAAATTGGGCTAGGGGTGTAGCTCGGAGGTAGAATGCCCCTGAGTTCAATGCCCCAGTACCGAAAAAAAAAAAAGTGTATGCTGACAGGGTGTGGTGGTGAACGCTTATAATCCCAGTACTTGGGAGGTTGTGGGAGGTTGAGTCCGGAAAATCTGGGTTCATGGCCAGCCTCAGCTACTTAGTGAGGCCCTCTGCAACTTAGTGAGACCTTGTTTCAAAATAAAGAATAAAAAATAGGACTGGGGGTATAGCTCGGAGGTAGAATGCCCCTGGGTTCAATTCCCAGTACAAAAAAAAGATGCCCACTACCTCTCATCACAAAGATTGATATGTATTTGAGATGATAGATACATTAATTGGCTTGATTTAGTCACTCCAGAATATAAACATATATCAAAACATCCCATTGTATCCATAAATTTATACAACTATTATTGTCATTTTTAAAAAAAAGATATTCAGCACTATTAGTCATTAAGAAGTGCAAAACAAAACCACAATGAGATCACGTCACACCCAATACAATGACTATAATGATAAAGAACCACAGACAATGGCAACTGTTGGCTAGGATACAAGAGACATTGCTTGTAGGATAATAAAATTGTATAGATACTTTGAAAAATAATTTGGCAATCTCTCAAAATATTAAGTGTAGGATTACCACATAACCCAGCAATTCCAGTCCTAGGTATCTATCCAGTAAAAATGAAAACATATGTATACACAAAGACTTGTACGTAAATGTTCATGGTAGTATTATTTATTTATAGTAGCCAAAAATTAGAAACAAACTGAACCTAATATAAAAGTCTCAAAATATCCCAACCAACACAGTTTTAGGAATATTACTAATTTAAAGGGACCAACAAAAAGCTACAGTTTTCAAATTTCTTCACTAACATGGCAGAAGAAGTTAGCTTGGCAGTATCAATTTAATTAATTCTATGTTCTCTAAGTATTGTTTAAGTATATTTGGCTGTGTGTATCATTCTAAAAATACTATTTTTTCAAGTGGTAATTAAATGTTTTCCAAATATCTGAAATACCTCCTCAGGTTCACAGAAAAGTTTGGAGGCCCCCGGCTTCCTTAAGTTTTTCTCTCTCTTGCATCTCAAATAAAGCTTTACTGACTTGGCTCCTGCATGTTTATCTAGCTGATATCCCACACTTCCCCTAATCCTTTTCACTGTAGACCCAAGCAGTATTAGATACATACAGTTCTCTCCTATCTCCTCTTCTTCATTCTGTTCCACCTCCTCTCCTTTACCCAAGCTATTCTTTCTTTCTTGAATATCCTTTCTACTTGTCATCATTCTACTTTTTCTTCTTCAGTGGAGGAATACATTGAAAAACTCCTTTGAGTACAACAGTAGCTATTCTTACATCTCTGGCATGTTGAAAACAGAACTGGTTTCACATCCCAGCCACCTATTTACTAGTTGTCTGACTAGTTGCTTAACTTTTCTGAGCCTTGCTTATCTCAACTATCAAGTTAGGATATTAATATCTAATTTGCAGGTTTTTCATAATGATTAATATATCTGACACTTGGAGCTGCTACTGTTGGTAGCAGCAGTAATATAGTATTACAATAGTTTGTAATATGTTTTTAGATGACTGGTAGGTGATGCTGGGATTTATTCCAAAGAACTGTGTGTTATGGGCATAATACTAAAACATTCACAATTATGCTAATGTTCTCACTCTGCAATAAGGAATAGTCTCTTATAAAATTCATGTTTGTTTCTTACTTTTTAGAAGGTCCTTCATTCTGACCATATAAAAGAACCACCAGTCATATCACTAGTGATGAGGAAACCACTGGAGGCAAAGGGACAAAACCTGGGTTAGGGAACCCAAATCCAATGGACTCCAATGTCCTGTGGCTTTCTATATCCCATTCTGCCATCTGCATATAACTTTTGAATAGTACCAAAAGTTATTTTGGAAAATTTTGCTATTTTGACATTTCTAGTAGCTATTGGCAAAATTCTAAATGCAGTCATATGCTACACAATGGCCTTTGGGTCAGTGACAGATCTTGTATCCCACAATGGTCCCATAACCTGGATGTGGTAGTGTACGTGTGTAATCCCAGTACTTGGGAGGCTGAGACAGGAGAATTTCAGGTTCGTGGTCAGCCTCAGCAACTTAATGAGGCCCTCCCCAACTTAGTGAGACCCTGTTTCAAAACAAAACTAAAAAATAGGGCTAGGAGCCGGGCGTGGTGGCACACGCTTGTAATTCCAGTACTTAGAAGGCTGAGACAGGAGGATTCCAGGCCAGCCTCAGCTACTTAGTGAGGCACTCCACAACTTAGTGAGACCCTGTTTCAAAATAAAGAATATAAAATAAGGCTGGAGATGTAGCTTGGAGGTAGAATGCCCCTGGGTTCAATCCCCAGTACTGGAAAAAAAAAGGAAAAATAGGGCTAGGTCTATAGCTCAGAGGTAAAATGCCCCTAGGTTCAATCCCTAGTACCACACACACACAAAAGGTCCCATAAGATTGTGTTACCTAATATCACCATAGCCATCTTAGTTCATGTAAGTATATTCTTTGGTGTTCATACAATGACAAAGTTACCTAACAACTATTTCTTAAAGCATATCCCCATCATTAAGTGATACATGACTGTTTTGTTGATTGCAGGAATTATTTTTAGTTATTTTTAACTAATTTATTCTTACTAAACTGGAAGACTTAGGAGACCAGATGATCAGTGATAGGGATGAATATAGGGTATAGTAGAAACAGTAGGAGGGAAGTCCAGAGACATTTCCTGAAGTAGGTAACAGTTATGCAGAAACTCAAAGGACAGTTAGATGAAAGACAGTGTTCAGAGAGAAAGAAAGTTAATTGAAATTGATCCCTATACTCATTGTTGCCTTCTTGGACAAATATTTTCATCATTTTTTTCTTTTAGATTCTGCACTTGAAGAGTCTCGACTAGAAATTGAGAAATTGAAAGAAAACCAGATAAAACTGAAAGAAAATGGTGAATAATTCTAACAGATATAACAGTTATTTACTAATAATACATTAAGTAATAACGTGTATTAAATGATGTTTTTAAAAATATTATATAACACTTAAAATAAAAGTACTACTATTCCTATTACTGTTACCATCACTTAGTGAAAGGTACTCTGCCAGGCAATTTACATTCATCATCTCTAAACCTTAAAACAGTTCCAAGAAATATTATGATTCCCATTTCATGGATAAGAAACTCAGGTTAAGTGAGTTATCCAATAGCTACATCAAATGTCAGGGCTGGTATTTAATTCCTGTATGTCTATGAAGATCACAAATAATACATATTTTACTAGGACAACTGAGACCTTATACTGTATAATACATTTCACAATACTTCTTACATGTTTTTTTGTTTTGTTTTGTTTTACCAGGAAGAAAACAGGCTTGGAATAAGTGGTGAATTATTTCCTCTGACCCTAGCTTGGCTATATAAAAATGCTACCAGCTATCAAAAGTATAACAAATCTGAATGTTTTAATGGTAACAACTACAAAAATAATTCAAAATGTATTTGCCAATTTTAAATAATTCCAAAATTAGTTATATCCTCCTTTTTAAAAATATATAAATATGACTATAAAATGAATACTGCTTTCTTAGTAATAAGAAAAGCAAGTAATCAGAAAACAATCAGTAAGGATATACAGTAAAAACTGGGAGTTGTGGCCATGCCTGTAATCCCAGTACTTGGGAGGCTGAGACAGGAGGTTCACAGGTTCAAGGACAGCCTCAATAAGTAGTGAGATTCTTATCAACCTAGTGAGACCCTGTTTCAAAATAAAAATAAAATAGCACTGTGGGTATAACTTGGAGGTAGAATGCTCCAGTGCCACAAAAAATAATAATAAAAAATTTAAGTACATACAGTATTTTATTTTTAATGTACCACATTATATACCTTGTAGAAAAATGCATGAGAAAGACGTTTTCCAGCCAGGCATGGTGGTGCACCCTTGTAATCCCAGCATTTGGGAGGCTGAGACCGGAGGATCCGGGTTCGCGGCCAGCCTCAGCTACCTAGTGAGGCACTCCACAACTTAGTGAGACCCTGTTTCAAAATAAAGAATAAAAACAGGGCTGGGCATGTAGCTCGGAGGTAGAATGCCCGTGTTCAATCCCCAGTACCACAAAAAAAAAAAAAAAAAAAAAGGAAGACATTTTCCTGTAATGTATTAACTTCAAGGCTAAGAAACTCTTCAAATGAAATCCAAGCTCCATTTATACCAGTATACATCTGTGAACAATATTCTTTACAGAGGAACCTTACAAGGAAGCTTTGAAGTGGGAGAAGGAACCTGTGTTGTTCTTCTATTTTGTTGTTGTTGTTGCTTAACACTATTTATTTAGGAATGTTATGTTCCCTCCTGAACAAATTTTCTCACATGCTTCACTCACTACTTTATCTACATTTCATAACATACAGCTATAAATTACTATTTGTTTTCTAAAGACAATTATGGTACCAAACTCAAAACATAACTTGTAATATATTATTTCTTAGCAAAATCTCAATTTGTATTTCATGAATTTAAATTTCTCTTCAACATAAATTCCAACATCATCTAGTTTGTATTTTACCTCAAATTTTTTTTCAAATTCAAAAAATCTCTAACGTTTTACAGCAGCATTGCCTTAGGATACCATTTCTTAACAGAGGCTGCCCTACATTAAAAAAAAAAAAAAAATTTTTTTAAAGGATATACAGTAGCCAGGCGTGGTGGCACACGCTTGTAATCCCAGCATTTGGGAGGCTGAGACTGGAGGATCCGGATTCGTGGCCAGTCTCAGTTACCTAGTGAGGCACTCCACAACTTAGTGAGACTCAGTTTCAAAATAAAGAATAAAAAATAGGGCTGGGGGTATAGCTCGGAGGTAGAATGCCCCTGAGTTCAATCCCCAGTACTGCAAAAAAAAAAAAAAAAAAAAAAAAAAAAAAAAAAAAAAAAAAAAAAAAAAAAAAAAAAAAAAAAAAAAAAAAAAAGGATATACAGTAAGGAAATACTCCTAACCAACGCGACCTAATTGATAATATATAAAAGAAGAATATACATTCTGTATGTATATAAGAAGAATATACATTCTTCTTATGTACCAGTGGAACATTCACCAAGAGAGATCATCCTGGGCCATAAAACAAATAACTATGGGAAAATTGAAGTTATATAAATTATGTCTTTGATCATAATGAATTAAACAGAATTATTAACAGAAGAATATTTAGAAAATCTCCCAAGGTTTCATAGAAAAATTATAAAAGATATAAGAAAATATTTTAAATTGAAGAAAATAAAATATTAACATTATCAACACTTGTGGAATGCAGCTAAATCAGTGCTTGCAGGGGATCTTATAGAACTCAATGTTTATACTAAAAACAAGAAAGAAAGTTGGTGCAGTGGTGCATGTCTGTAATCCTAGTACTTTCGAGGCTGAGATAAGAAGATCATAGGTTTGAGGCCAGCTCCAACAATTTAGTGAGTCCCTTGGCAACCTAGTGAGACCCTGTTTCAAAATAAAAAATTGAAAGGGCTGGGGTATGGCTGGAAGGTAGACAGGAGGATCACAGGTTCTAGTACAGCATCAACAACTTAGTGAGACACTGTTTCAAAATAAAAAAGAGGTGAAATGCCCGAGTTCAATCCTCAGTACCAAAACAAAACAACAACAAAAAATCCAGAATAAACTAGGTTTATTCTAGTTTATTAGAATAAACTAATTTTATTCTAAAAATGAAATTAGGCACCATGGCACATACCTGTAATCCCAGCTACTCAGGAGACTGAAGCAAGAGGATTGCAAGTTTGAGGCCAACATGGGCAACTTAGTGAGTCTCTATCCCAAAATAAAATAAAAAGAACTGAAAATGTAGCTCAGTGGCAAAGTACTTGCCTAGCATGCATGAGGCCTTGGGTTCAATAATCATTACAGCAAAAACAAAAACAAAAGCACCAGAATAAGAATAGTAAATTAAATCCAAAGCAAGCAGAAGGAAGGAAACATTAAAATAAGAGTTTAAATGAATAAAACTAAAAACAGAACCATGAAAGTAAATCAGTGGAACCAAGAGCCCATTCTTCAGAAAGATCAATGGCATTGATAAATTCCTAACTAGATCAATCATGAAAAAAGATAGAAGACACAAATTATCAGTACAAGAAACAACAGGTAAACATTTTTGTGGGCTAAAGAGATAATTAGGGACTGTTATGAATAACTATGTTAATAAATTGATAGCCCAAATGACATGGAGGCATTCCTTGTAAAACACAAGTTACCAAGCCTCATTTAAGAATAAATAGCCCTAAATCTATAGAAGAAATTAAAGTTGTAGTTTAAAATCTTCCTAAAAAAAACAATTTCAGGCTCAGATTGTCGTGGGATAACGCGGTCCCATCGTGGGTCCTGGGCCTCTGTGATAGAAAGAATTTTAACACGTGCCAGTCGGGGACAAAAGGCAGGTATTTATTTAGGGAAACAAGGGACTCAGGGAAAATAGGTAAGCGGAGATATTCCCAGCCATGCGGGCAAAGAGAGGTCAGAAGAGAGGAAGTGGGCCTTTTTATAAACTTTCGAGAGGGGCGGGCACAGAAGCAGTCTGGACCTCCTCGTTTCTCAGGTATTGGTTGATAGGTAGGCGTTCCAAGTTGGATCCTCCTCCTTTCTCAGGTTTCGAAGATGGGAGGTCACTGAAGTCTGGCCTTTGTCCTAAGGAATCTCAGGTGGGGGCTGGGATTCAGGGGATTAAAAAGGTATGGCCCACTTAGACTTTTCTCCTAAGATTTTGAGCACACCCTATAGGGTGGGGTCAGCTAGAACTCTCCAGATTTTAAAACTATATTTTTCCTTTTCCTCCCAGTGTCTCCTTCCTACCTAAATTTTATTCCTTCTCTTTTACCTCATCAAGATGGCTTCACTAGTGAATTCTAACAAATGTTTAAGGAAAGCTGGATGTAGTGGCCCTTGCTTGTAACCCCAGTACTTGGGAGACTGAGACAGGAGGATCACAGCTTCACAGCCAGTCTCAGCTATTTAGTGAGACCCTGTTTCAAAATAAAGAATAAAAAGTAGGGCTGGGGGTGTAGCTCAGAGGTAGAATGCCCCTGGGTTCAATCCCCAGTACTGCAAAAAAAAAAAAGTTTAAGGAATAAAAATACTGATCAACTCTCCTAGAAAATTGAGGAAGAGGGAATAATTCTCAGCTTTCTAAATGGCTAACATTGCTCTGATACCAAAACCAAACAAGGACATTCTGATATCCCTAATGAAAATAAAAGTACTTGTATATAGCCGGGCATGGTGGTGCACGCTTGTAATTCCAGTACCAGGGAGGCTGAGACCAGAGGATCCGAGTTCGTGGCCAGCCTCAGCTACCTAGTGAGGCCCTCCACAACTTAGTGAGACCCTGTTTCAAAATAAAGAATAAAAAATAGGGCTGGGGGTATAGCTCAGAGGTAGAATGCCCCTGGGTTCAATTCTCAGTACTGCAAAAAAAAAAAAAAGAAAAGAAAAAGTACTTGTAAAAGTACAGAGAGGAAGAAATAGATGTTGGATAGTCAAATCGGGTGTGTTCACCAAGAATGGGTTGGTTAAATAAGTGACTGCTCAGTGAATACCTTGCAGCTATTAATAATAAAAATAACATAGAGCCATGTGCGTAGATGTCTGTGATATCTAATAAAGTAAGCAAAGCAAGTTGTAGAGTAGATGTGTGATATAATGTCATTTGGGTTGCTATATTACACACAGAACTCCTATAAGCTGGTACATGCTAGTATGGCAGTAGAGTTGTGATGATGTTGGAATAGTTTTGTGATTGTTGCAAGTCGCTTCTGCCTTGAGTCTTCCAAGTGTCCTCTATCTGCCCCAACTGTCCCAGCTACTTCCAGACCTTTCTCCTCCCAACCACTAATGGGATAATACTTGACATAGCAAGATGTTCTGTAGGACTCTGCTGCAGAGCTACATGCTCATAGGTAAGGAGCCATGCCTTACCAGTCCTCCAATATTTTAACACTACCATCATCTATATATTTATATTTGTATATAGACAATTTATATATTTATGGGCCAGGCATGGTGGCGCACAATTGTAATCCCAGCTTTGGGGAGGCTGAGACTGGAGAATCACAGGTTCATGGCCAGCCTCAGCTACTTAGTGAGGCCTTCCACAACTTAATGAGATTTCAAAATAAAGAATGAAAAATAGGGCTGCAGGTGTAGGTTGGAGGTAGAATACCTCTGAATTCAATCTCCACTACTGTACTATAAATAATAACAACAATAATAATAATAACAACAACTACTACTGCCAAGAGTTAACAATATTTGGAGACAAGATGATAGGTGCTGGTTGGATAACAATATCCACTTTGAACAAAACCATATCATTTGATTTTCTAACAAAAAGCATATAATCCATTTGTGATCAATAAAATAATACTGATTTTAGTGACCTTTTTAAAATAGGCCATTATTCAATTGTATTTTTAAGATTTGTGAAAATTAAATATACTGGTAGTATCAAGAGAAATGGGCAGTATCATACTCAGTTGTGAGAATGTAACTTTGTATGAGGAACAATTTGGCAAATATCTATCACATGTTTTAATTTTATTTTTTGTGCTACTGGGGATTGAACCCAGGGATATTCTACGTCAGAGCTACAGCCCCTGCCCTATTTTATTCTTTATTTTGAAACAGAGTCTCACTAAATTCCTGAGGCTGGCCACAAACCTGCATCTTCTTGTCTCAGCCTCCCAAGTACTAGGATTACAAGAGTATACCACCACTCCCAGCTCTATTGCATATTTTTAAAATGCATATTTCCTCTGATCCAGCAATACCATTTCTGAGAAATTTCTCTTGGTGCTAAGATTCTGGAATTTATTTTTTAGAAATAATGTCATAAATATTTAAATATTGGTTAACAAAGATAATGATTTTAGCATTGTAAGATATTGGCAACAACCTACATCAAAATAGGGCAAAAGTGACACTAATGCAGAGTGAAATAGGGGAATGGATAAAAAAATTATGATATATTCATGAGATAGAATATTACTCAGCAGTAAAAAGAAAAATTTTTATATGAAAATTTCAAAATGTTATGTTAAGTGAAAGAATTCAGACACAAAGAATATATGTATTATAAGATTCTATTTAGCTGGGCGTGGTGGCGCACGCTTGTAATCCCAGCATTCGGGAGGCTGAGACCTGAGGATCCGGGTTCGCGGCCAGCCTCAACTACCTAGTGAGGCACTCCGCAACTTAGTGAGACTTGGTTTCAAAATAAAGAATAAAAAAATAGGGCTGGGGGTTTAGCTCGGAGGTAGAATGCCCCTGAGTTCAATCCCCAGTACCGCAA
>PVLC010045516.1:0-11767 GCA_004027655.1 Graphiurus murinus | reverse complement strand
TAAAAAATAGGGCTGGGGGTGTAGCTCGGAGGTAGAATGCCCCTGAGTTCAATCCCCAGTACCGCAAAAAAAAAAAAAAAAAAAAAAAGAAAGTAAATATATGGTCCTAAAGGAGTATGGTTTTATGACTCTAGAAAGTTTGCTTTACCAGACTATGTTAAGAATGTGGGCTATACATGTAAAATGAAGAAGTGGTGCTATTTGTGATCAGACAATGATTGATATGTCATAAATGTCTATGTAACCCTGTTGTACTCAAGAAATGTATAAAAAATCCGTGCTGAAAAAATTAATTAATTAATTAAAAAAAAAAAAAAGAAAAGAAACAAGGTCTCACTAAGTTGTGGAGTGCCTTACTAGGTAGCTGAGGCTGGCTGCGAACCCAGATCCTTCTGTCTCAGCCTCCTGAATGCTGGGATTACAAGCCTGGGCCACCACGCCCGGCAGTCCTTTTTATTTTCTATTCTGAAACAGGGTCTCCCTAAGTTGCTGAGGACCTCGATAAATTGCTGATGCTGACCTTGAATCTGTGATCCTGTCTCTGCCTCCCAAGTACTGGGATTACAGGCATGCACCATACATTTCATAATACCTGGCTTCAGGCTTCTGGTTTTCCCAGTAGCACTAAATAAATAAATAAATAAATAAATAAATAAATAAATAATAAAAAAAAAACAATAAAAGGCGCTAGGGGTACGATGAGGTAGAATAGAAGGAATAAAAAAGTTTAGGTGAAAGGAGATAGATTGGGAAGGAAAAGGAAAAATATAGTTTTTTGTTTGTTTGTTTTTTGGCAGTACTGGGGATTGAACTCAGGGGCATTCTACCTCCGAGCTATACCCCCTATTTTTTATTCTTTATTTTGAAACAGGGTCTCACTAAGTTGCGGAGTGCCTCACTAGGTAGCTGAGGCTGGCTACAAACCCGGATCCTCCTGTCTCAGCCTCCCGAATGCTGGAATTACAAGTGTGGGCCACCACGCTTTCTCACATTTGGAGCCTGAGGCAAGAAGATTGAAGGTTCAAGATCAGCCTCAGCAATTCATCAAGACCCTGTTTCAAAATTAAAAAGGGCTAGAGGTGTAGCTCAGAGATAGAATGCCCTTGGGTTAAATCTTCAGTACCAAAAAAAGAATAATAAATAAATAAATAAGTAAATAAATAAATAGCCAAGTGTGGTGGTACACATCTGTAATCCCAGTACTTGGGAGGCTGAGACCGGAGAATTGCAGGTTTGCAGCCAGCTTTAGCAACCTAGTGAGACCTTGTTTCCAAACAAAAAATAAAAAAAGGGCTGGTGGTATAATGCCTCTGGGTTCAATCCCCAGTACCATAAGAAAGAATAAAATAGGGTTAGGGAGCCGGTTATGGTGGTGCGGGCTTGTAATCCCAGTACTTGGGAGGCTGAGTCAGGAGGATCCCGGTTCGCTGCCAGCCTCAGCTTCTTAGTGAGGCCCTCCGCAACTTAGTGAGACCCTGTTTCAAAATAAAGAATAAAAAATAGGACTGGAGTTGTAGCTTGGAGGTAGAATGCCCCTGGGTTCAATCCCTAGTACCACACACACACACACACAAAAAATACGGTTAGGTATATAGCTCAGAGGTAGAATGCAGCTGGATTCAAATGAAATCCCAGCAACAAACTACACACACACACACACACACACACACACACACACACACACACACACCAAAAAGAAAAAAGAAATAAAGAATGAATCTGGATCTGGACAGATACTTTTTTATTTTGTATTACTGAGGATGGAACCCAGGGAGGGGCCTTCTACCTCTAGGCTACTCCCGCCCTATTTAATTAATTAATTAACTAATTAATTAATTATTTAATTGCGGTACTGGGGATTGAACCCAGAGTCATTCTACCTCCGAGCTCCACCCCCAGACCTATTTTTTTTCTTATTTATTTTGAAACAGGGTCTCACTAAGTTGCGGAGGGCCTCACTAAGTAGCTGAGGCTGGCTGCGAACCGGGATCCTCTGGTCTCAACCTCCCAAATGCTGGGATTACAAGCATGCGCCACCATGCCCGGCTCTATTTTATTTTATTTTATTTTTGCGGTACTGGGGATTGAACTCAGGGGCATTCTACCTCTGAGCTATACCCCCAGCCCTATTTTTTTTATTCTTTATTTTGAAACCGAGTCTCACTAAGTTGAGGAGTGCCTCACTAGGTAGCTGAGGCTGGCCGTGAACCCGGATCCTCCGGTCTCAGCCTCCCGAATGCTGGGATAACAAGCATGTGCCACCAGGCCAGGCATCTATTTTATTTTTTATTTGGAAAGAGGATCCCCCTAAGTTTCTGAGAGCCTCACTAAATTGCTGAGGCTGGCTCCAAACCCATGATCCTCCTGTCTCAGCTTCCCAAGTACTGGGATTACAGGTGTGTACCACCATACCTGGCTCCTGGACAGGTACTTAGTAGTCTATACTGGACCTAGGAGCACAAATACATTTTGGGGGTTGTTTTGTTTTGTTGTTGTTGTTTTTCTTCAGTACTGGGCATCGAACCCAGGGGAATTCTACCTCCGAGCTACAACCCTAGTCCTATTTTTTATTCTTTATTTTGAAACAGGGTCTTGCTAAGTTGCAGAGAGCTACACCAGCCCTATTTCATTTTTATTTTGAAAGAGTCTTGGTAGGTTGATGAGAGGCTCGTTACTTGCTGCGGCTGTCCCTGAACCTGCAATTCTCCTGTCTCAGCCTCCTCTCAATCCTGAGATTGCAGGCATGTGCCACCACACCTGGCTCATTTTTTTTTTTTTTTTCCTGTGGTGCTGGGTGGTGCTGGGGATTGAACCCAGGGGCATTCTACACCCAAGCTACACCCCCAGTCCTATTTTTTATTCTTTATTTTGAAAAAGGGTCTTGCTAAGTTGCAGAGAGCCTAAGTAGCTGAGACTGGCTGCGAATCCGGATCCTCCGGTCTCAGCCTCCCAAGTACTGGGATTATAAACCCAGGCCACCACGCCTGGCCATCTGGCTCTTTTTTTTTTTTTTGCGGTACTGGGGATTGAACTAAGGGGCATTCTACCTCCGAGCTATATCCTCAGCCCTATTTTTTATTCTTTATTTTGAAACAGAGTCTCAGTAAGTTGCGGAGGGCCTCACTAAGTAGCCGAGGCTGGTGGTGAACCTGGATTCTCCAGTCTCAGCCTCTCAAATGCTGGGATTACAAGCGTGCGCCATCACGCCTGGCTCCCTATTTTGTTTTTAATTTTGAAACAGGTTCTCACTAAATTGCTGAAGCTGGCCTCGAATCTGTGATCCTCCTGTCTCAGCCTTCCAAATACTGGAATTACAAGTGTGTGCCACCATGGCGGGCTATACATACATTTTGTTTTGTTTTGTGGTACTGGGAATTGAATACAAGGCATTCTACTTCTGATATACCCCAGCCCCTTTTTTTCTTTTTTTTTTTTTAGTACTGGGGGTTGGACTCAGGGGCATTCTACTTTCGAGCTATACCCCCAGCCGTATTTTTTCTTCTTTATTTTGAAACAGGGTCTCACTAAGTTGTGGAGGGCCTCACTAGGTAGCTGATGTTTGCAGTGAACCCGGATCCTCCAGTCTCAGCCTCCGAAATGCTGGGATTACAAGCGTGGGCCACCATGCCTGGCTCCCCTTTTCCTTTTTTTTTTTTTTTTTGGTGCTGGGGATTCAACCCACGGACATTCTACCTCCAAGCTACACCCCCAGCCCTATCTTATTTTTTATTTTGAAACAGAAACTCATTAAGTTGCTGAGGCTGGCTGTGAACCTCCGATCCTCCTGTTTCAACCTCTCAAGTACTGGGATTCCAAGTGTGCACCACCATGCCTGGCCTTACTTTTTTTTTTTTTTGCTGTACTGGGGATTGAACTCAGGGGCATTCTACCTCCGAGCTACACCCCCAGCACTATTTTTTTATTCTTTATTTTGAAACAGGGTCTCACTAAGTTGCGGACGGCCTCACTAAGTACCTGAGGCTGGTCGAGAACCGGGATCCTCGGGTCTCAGCCTCCCAAATGCTGGAATTAGAAGCGTGTGCCACCATGCCAAGCTCCTGGCCTTACTTTTTATTTTGAAGTCTCACTAATTGCTCATAGTCTTGCTAAATTGATGAAACTGGCCTCAAAACTGTGATCTGCCTGTCTCAGCCTCCCAGGTACTGGGCTTACAGGTGTGTCCCACTATGCCTGGCTCATAAGTTGTTTAATTGTGTGCAGGACTGCTTTCTTCCCCAGGAGCAGGGAGCAAGCATGTCTGCAGAGAGAACAGAATAAAGCAGGGAGCCTCAGTGCTATTCCAGAAGGACAGAGGGCACACACTCCCCACAGCCCCCCCTTCTCCATTTCTTTCTTTCTTTTTTTTTTTTTTTTTTTTTTTTTTTTTTTTTTTTTTTTTGCGGTACTGGGGATTGAACTCAGGGGCATTCTACCTCCGAGCTATACCCCCAGCCCTATTTTTTATTCTTTATTTTGAAACCGAGTCTCACTAAGTTGCAGATGGCCTCACTAGATAGCTGAGGCTGGCCGCGAACCCGGATCCTTCGGTCTCAGCCTCCCGAATGCTGGGATTACAAGCGTGCGCCACCACGCCCGGCTCTTTCTTTTATTTCTACTCATTTCTTTTTCTTTTTTCTGTGTGTGTGTGTGTGTGTGTGTGTGTGTGTGTGTGTGTGTGTTCCTGGAGATTGAACCCAGGGGCATTCTACCTCTGAGCTATACCCCCAGCCCTGTTGGGGGTGATGGGCTGATTCCTCAACTCAGGAACTCAGAATCAGTGGTTTCCTTGGCTAATGTGATGGAAAAGAATTTCAGTAGCTGCCAGAGACAAACAGGTTTATTTAGAAAAATAGCAAATACATATTCAAGGAAAAATGTGGGCCATCTTAAGAGGAATAGACCTTTTGGGGAGTGCAGGGCTCTTCTCTTATAGGGGACTTTTGTGAGGAGTGGACTGGAGAAGGTATATGAGGATGATCTCAGTCCAGTAAGTAGTCCTGTGGCAGTTTATGGTGGTCTGCTGGTCCAGTCAGCCTTAGAGTCCTCAGGCTGATTGAGGTCTTCATTATTTGATTGATAGATAAACTGGAGAGTGTCCTCAATTGTAGGCTTCTCAAAATATCATTTCTGTCTTGTTAAAAATGCACAGGGCAATTAGAGTTTTGTTTGTTTGTTTTTTGCAGTTAACTCTAAGATCTACAGATTTTCCAGAAATTTGGGAGAGACAGGCAGTAAGGGTTGAATCACTTCAGCTCCAAATTTTTTTTTTTTTCGGTACTGGGGATTGAACTCAGGGGCATTCTACCTCCGAGCTATACCCCCAGCCCTTTTTTTTATTCTTTATTTTGAAACAGGGTCTCACTAAGTTGCGGAGTGCCTCACTAGGTAGCTGAGGCTGGCCTTGAACCCAGATCCTCCAGTCTCAGCCTCCCAAATGCTGGGATTACAAGCGTGCAACACCACTCCCAGCTTCTCCAAGTTTTTATATTAAAGTTACTTTTCCTTTATGTTCCTGTCTGTCTTCTTTCTACCTATTTATTTTTTTGTATCCTATATCACCCCCAGCCTTATTTTATTTTTATTTGGAAACGGTCTCATTAAGTTGCTGAGGACCTCACTAAATTGCCAAAGCTGGCCTTTTTTTTTTTTTTTTTTTTTTTTGCGGTACTGGGGATTGAACTCAGGGGCGTTCTACCTTCGAGCTATACCCCCAGCCCCATTTTTTATTCTTTATTTTGAAACAGGGTCTCACTAAGTTGTGGAATGTCTCACTAGGTAGCTGAGACTGGCCTCGAACCTGGATCCTCTGGTCTCAGCCTCCCAAATGCTGAGATTACAAGTGTGCGGCACCACACCCGACTCCAAGGCTGGTCTTGAACCTGTGGTCCTCCTGTTTCAGCCTCCCAAGTTCTGGGATTATAGGCATGGCCCACCATGCCCAGCTTTAGTCCTCTATTTCTAGACCTCAGTCCCTCTGAGGTTTGTTTTGTGGACCCATGGGTTCTTTATTCCTTTTTGCCTATGCTGCTCCTAGCAGGCTTCTGTTATTTACAAGGAAGGAGCTTCACTAATTGACAGTAGCCACCTGGGAAAGGGCCTCAGCAGGAGAGGCAGTTTGAATGTGTTTTACTGAGAAGACTCAGGCAATATCTAAATCCTATCAAGAGGCTGGAGTGAGCCGGGCGTGGTGGCTCACGCTTGTAATCCCAGCATTTGGAAGCTGAGACTGGAGGTTCTGGGTTCGCGGCCAGCCTCAGCTACCTAGTGAGACACTCCACAAGTTAGTGAGACCCGGTTTCAAAATAAAGAATGAAAAATAGGGCTAGGGGTGTAGCTCGACCGTAGAATGCCCCTGAGTTCAATCTCCAGTACTGCACAAAAAAAAAAAAAAAAAAAAATTAAACCTATTTTTTTTGTGGTCCTGGAGATTTAACCCAGAGGTATTCTACTTCTGAGCTACACCCCCTTCCCTTTTTATTTTTATTTTTATTTTTTTTGTGGTACTGGGGATTGAACTCAGGGGCATTCTACCTCCGAGCTACGCCCCCAGCCCTGTTTTTTATTTTTTATTTTGAAACAGAGTCTCATTAAGTTGCGGAGTGCCTCACTAGATACTGAGGCTGGCTGAGAACTTGGATCCTCCAGTCTCAGCCTCCCGAATGCTGGGATTACAAGTGTGTGCCACCATGCCCGGCTTTATTCTTTATTTTTGAAATAAATAAAGGGTCTCACTAAGTTGCGGAGTGCCTCACTAGGTAGCTGAGGCTGACCACGAACCCGATCCCCCGGTCTCAGTCTCCCAAATGCTGGGATTACAAGTGTAGGCCACCACACCCAGCTCCCTTTTTATTTTGTAACAGGGTTTCCTTAAGTTGCTGAGGGTCTTGCTAAATTGCTCAGGCTGGCCTTGAACCTGGGACCCTATCTCAGCTTCCCAAGAATTGGAATTACAGGCGTGCATTACCAAACCTGGCAGAAGGTGGCATCTGAGTGTCTGATTCCATCTGTCCATTAGTCTACCTGGCCCTGCGCTCCCTAAAGTTTGTTTACATGAGCCAATAAAGCCCCCCTTCTGCCTGAACCAGTTCAGGTTGGATCTCTAGTGAGCAAGCATGCTGACAGACAGGCAGGCTACCTTTCCGAAAATTGCAGAGAGAGAGAGAGAGAGAGAGAGAGAGAGAGAGGGTGGGGCTGTCTCTTCCCCTGAAGATGCCTCTTGTTCTGCCTGGAATGTGTATCTGCTTTCCTAAATAAATCTGCCTGTGTCTTGAGAAGAGAGAAAGACAGCAGATGGGAAGGTGCAGCATTCTGAGGAAACAGCTTGGCATAATTAATTTATTCAACTATAAATGAATATACCTCGCCCAGTGTGGTGACATATGCTTGTAATCCCACTACTTGGGAGTTTTAGACAGGAGGATTGCAGGTTTAAGGCTAGCCTCAGCAACTTAGTGAGGCCCTCCGCAACTTAGTGAAACCCTATTTCCAAATAAAAAATAAAATAGGGCTGGGGATGCAGCTCAGAGATAGAATGCCCCTAGGTTCAATCCCCAGTATCAATCAATAAATAAACAAACAAACAAATAAGTAAAAATAAGTAAATAGGTAGGCTTGCTTGGTACACACATTGAATTGTGTTCTGGGAAACATCAGGCCATTTTCTTTGTGGGTTTTTTTTTTTTTTTTTTTTTTTTTTGCAGTACTGGGGATTGAACTCAGGGGCATTCTACCTCCGAGCTATACCCCCAGCCCTATATTTTTTATTGTTTATTTTGAAACCGAGTCTCGCTAAGTTGTGGAGTGCCTCACTAGGTAGCTGAGGCTAGCCGCGAACCCGGATCCTCTGGTCTCAGCCTCCCGAATGCTAGGATTACAAGCGTGCACCACCACGCCCGGCAGGGTTTTTTTTTTTTTGCGGTACTGGGGATTGAACTCAGGGGCATTCTACCTCCAGGCTATACCCCCAG
The DNA here is from genome assembly GCA_004027655.1 of Graphiurus murinus. Lineage (NCBI taxonomy): Eukaryota > Metazoa > Chordata > Mammalia > Rodentia > Gliridae > Graphiurus > Graphiurus murinus. The sequence goes on along the minus strand of PVLC010045516.1, from coordinate 3,800 downwards.
CCCTATTTTTTTTATTCTTTATTTTTATTTATTTATTTATTTATTTTGCGGTACTGGGGATTGAACTCAGGGGCATTCTACCTCCAGGCTATACCCCCAGCCCTATTTTTTTTAATTCTTTATTTTTATTTATTTATTTATTTATTTATTTATTTATTTATTTATTTATTTATTTATTTATTTAGCGGTACTGGGGATTGAACTCAGGGGCATTCTACCTTCAAGCTATACCCCCAGCCCTATTTTTTATTCTTTATTTTGAAACCGAGTCTCACTAAGTTGCGGAGTGTCTCACTAGGTAGCTGAGGCTGGCCTCAAACCTGGATCCTCCGGTCTCAGCCTCCCGAATGCTGGGATTACAAGTGTGCGCCACCACGCTTGTAATCTCAGCTTTATTCTTTATTTTTGAAACAGGGTCTCACTAAGCCCAGCTTTATTCTTTATTTTTGAAACAGGGTCTCACTAAGTTGTGGAGTGCCTCACTAGGTAGCTGAGGCTGGCCGCAAACCCGGATCCTCCAGTCTCAGCCTCCCAAATGCTGGGATTACAAGCGTGCACCACCACGCCCAGCTTGTGAGGCCATTTTCTTGAAGCATTTTGAGTCCTGCTTATCAAGTGCTTTATTTATTTATGTATTTGTGCTGGGGATTGAATCTAGGGCCTTACACATGCTAGGCAAGGGCTATACACTGAGATATATCCCCAGCTCTTTATCAAAGCCTTTATTTATTTATTTATTCATTCATTTTGCAGTACTGGGGATTGAACCCACAAGCATTCTACCTCCAAGCTACACACCCAGCCCTATTTTTTTGTGTGTGTGTGTGGTACTGGGGATCGAACTCAGGGGGCATTCTACCTCCAAGCTACATTCCCAGCCCTATTTTTTATTCTTTATTGTGAAACAGGGCCTCACTAAGTAGCTGAGGCTGGCCGCAAACCTGGATCCTCTGGTCTCAGCCTCCCAAGTACTGGGATTAGAAGCGTGCACCACCACACCTGGCTATCAAAGGCTTTAAAATGTATGTTTTTCCCTCCCTCCCTTCCTTCCTTCCTTCTTTCCATCCTACCTTGTGGTGCTGGGAATAAAATGGAGGGCCTACATATGCTAGGCAAGTACTTGGCCATTGAGCTATATCCTTGGTTCATGTGTGTGCACGCAGGCGTTACTGGGGATTGAACCCAAGGGCCTTCTATTTCCAAATTACACCCCCCAGTTGTAAACAGGGTCTCACTAGGTTGCTGAGAGCCTAAGTTGCCAAGGCTGGCTTCAAACCTGTAATTCTCCTGTTTTAGCCTCTGAAGTACTGGGATTACAGGCATGCAACATCACTCCTGGCTTTCCACAGTCTTATTTATTTATTGAGATACTGGGAATTGAACTCGGGGGCATTCTACCTCTGAGCTATACCCCCAGCCCTATTTTTTATTCTTTATTTTGAAACAGGGTCTCTGTAAGTTGCTGAGGGCCTCACTAGGTAGCTGAGGCTGGCCGCGAAACCGATCCTCTGGTCTCAGCCTCCCAAATGCTGGGATTACAAGTGTGCACCACCATGCCAAGCTAAAAGGTCAAAGTTTTCTTTTCTTTTCTTTTTTTTTTTTTTTTTTGTGGTACTAGGGATTGAACTTAGGGGCATTCTACCTCTGAGCTATACCCCCAGCCCTATTTTTTTATTTTTTATTTTGAAACAGGGCCTAAGTTGCGGAATGCCTCACTAGGTAGCTGAGGCTGGCCGGAACCTGGATCCTCACAAATGCTGGGACCCAGCTCTATTTTTTATTCTTTATTTTGAAACAGGGTAGTTGTGGAGAGCCTCACTAAGTAGCTGAGGCTGGTCTAGGCAAAGGCTATACACTGAGATATATCCCCAGCTCTTTATAAAAGGCTTTATTTATTTATTTATTTATTCATTTTGCAGTACTGTGATCCTCCTGTCTCAGCCTCCCAAGTACTAGTATTACAAGTGTGGGCCACCACACCCAGCTTCCAATTTATCATCTTCCTTCTTCAGCTTTTCTAATATAGGCATTCGCCACCATGGCCAGCTAAAATGTTAATATTTGTGTGTGTGTGTGTGGTACTGGGATTGAACCCAAGGATGTTCTACCTCTGAGCTATACCCCCAGTACTTTTTATTTTGAAACAGTGTCCAGCTAAATTGCTGAGGGTCTCGTTAACTGCTGAGCCTGTCTCTGCCTCAGAATACTGGGATTACAGGTGTGTGCCACTGCACTTGGTTTGTACTCCTTTTTGGGGGGTAGAGGATGCTGGGGATCAGACCAGGGCCTCATGCATACTAGGCAAACATGCTACCACTGTGCTATTTTTAGCTTTAGCCCCATAAAGCACCAGGGATGAGTCGGGCGTGGTAGTACATGCTTGTAATCCCAGTACTTTGGGAGGTTGCGACTAGAGGATGGGGTTTGCCACCAGCCTCAGCTACTTAGTGAGGCCCTCCGCAACTTAAAGAGACCCTGTTTAAAAATAAAGAATAAAAAATAAAAAGCTGGGCATGGTGGCGCACGCTTGTAATCCCAGCATTTGGGAGGCTGAAACTGGAGGATCCAGGTTCGTGGCCAGCCTCAGCTGCCTAGTGAGGCCCTCCACAACTTAGTGAGACCCTGTTTCAAAATAAAGAATAAAAAATAGGGCTGGGGGTATAGCTCGGAGGTAGAATGCCCCTGGGTTCAATCCCCAGTACTGCAAAAAAAAAAAAAAAAAAAAAAAAAAAAAAAGTCACCAGGGATGGTTCATTTTAGGTGTGAATTTCAGTGGATTAAGGATTGCAAAGATTTATTTCTGGATAGGTCTGTGAAACTGTTTCCAGGGGAGACTGCCTTGTGAATCAATAGACTTGGTGTGGAAGATCCGCCCTAACTGCGTGAAGCCATGATCCAATCAGCTGCGCCCCTGAACCTCCATACATCAAAAAGGCTATTTCTTCTTTGAGTTGGGATACACTCTTCTCCTGTCCTTAGACATCTCAATTCCAGGCTATACGGCCTTCCTTTGGACTCCAGGGTTAACATCAGTGGTTCTTACTCAGCTTCTCAGGTCTGGAGCCTTGGACTGAGAGCATCTGTTTCCCCTCATTCTGAGGCCTTTGGACTTTATTTATTTATTTATTTATTTATTTATTTATTTATTTATTTATTTATTTGCGGTACTGGGGATTGAACTCAGGGGGATTCTACCTCCGAGCTACACCCCCAGCCCTATTTTTTATTCTTTATTTTGAAACCGAGTCTCACTAAGTTGCGGAGTGCCTCACTAGGTAGCTGAGGCTGGCCTCGAACCTGGATCCTCCGGTCTCAGCCTCCCGAATGCTGGGATTACAAGCGTGCACCACCACGCCCGGCACCTTTGGACTTTAGATTGAGCCATACTACTACCATCCCAGGGCCTCTAGCTTTTAGACAGCTTTCTGAGCCTCTATAATTGCATGAGCCAATTCCATTAGTAAATTTATATACAAATATGCATATAAACTGGGCATAGTGGTGCACGACTGTAATCCCAGTACTTGGGAGGATGAGGCAGGAGGATCGCAGGTTCAAGGACAGCCTCAGCAAGTAGTGAGACTCATCAATCTAGCGAGACCCTGTTTCAAAATAAAAATAAAATAGGGCCAGGGGTGTAACTTGACAGTAGAATGCCCTTGGGTTCAATCCCCGGTGTGTGTGTTTGTTGTCTTTTTGTGTGTGTGTGTATGGTACTGGGCATTGAATTTAGGGGCATTCCACCTCTGAGCTACACCCCCAGCCCTATTTTTTATTCTTTTTTTTTTTTTTTTTTTTTT
>PVLC010045515.1:0-11774 GCA_004027655.1 Graphiurus murinus | reverse complement strand
TCATGGAGTACATGGAGACGGGCTCCTTGGAGAAGCTGCTGGCCTCCGAGCCGCTGCCCTGGGACCTGCGCTTCCGCATCCTGCACGAGACGGCGGTGGGCATGAACTTCCTGCACTGCATGGCCCCGCCGCTCCTGCACCTGGACCTGAAGCCCGCCAACATCCTGCTGGACGCCCACTACCATGTCAAGGTGGGCACTGGGTGGGGAGCACTCAGGGCTGTAAGGAGAGGACCATCCGGGCATCTGGGATCGAGGAGTGGAGCTGTAGGTCAGGATGAGGTTGGGAAAGGGGTGATTCTTCTTTTTTTTTAAGTTGGTGCATTGGAATCATACATCTGGAGGTACAAGCTGGTAGAGGCATACCTGCACACAGCACTCATTTGACCATGTAACCCTTCCCCAACCCCCCTCACGTCCCTGTGGGCAGGATTCTTCTCGTGGGAAAGAACTGGAAGCCAGGGCCTCTTGCTGCATAAGACCCCAGGGGTCTCCAGCTTGTCGTGGTGCTCTAAACACCGTGTGGGTGGATCCTTGTGAGCACCTCGGCCTCTGCCCCAAACCCCGGCACGCGGCTCAGTCCTCAGCACCCAGGAGACAGGCGATGGATTTGTGGATTCCAGTCCTGCTGGAATGTTTGTGAAATCAGATTAGACATCAGGCTGTGGACCACGAGAGACCGCAGGCCCCGTGGTGAAGGGCGCGCTTCCCCTGGTCGCCTCGGGGCGGGGGTGGTGGGGATTCGGGCGCTCTGCCGTGGGGCTGCAGTGTCCGGACGGGGGCCAAACATCACACCTGTTAGTCTCCGCCTTGGGCAGTGTGGCGGGGCAGTGTCGTATTAATGCAACACCTGTTCTGTGTTTATTCCCCCCTTTAATAAGTTAAAACCCAGGAAGTATGGGGTAGTATAACTGAAATGGGCTTCCTGGGATTGGTGGGGACGGATGTCATTGTCGCAGTGGGCTGCATTTCTTGGGATATGTTTCTCTGGACAACCTGGGAGTTGAAGCTGTGCCAGCGTTGACCCTGGGTGGCACTGTCACAGGTTTTTCCCAGGGGTGTATCTGACCATACCATCACGGGCTCTTGGGAGGCTCAGTTTATACATGGTACCCAGCCCCACGGCGTGGTGGCATGGAGGAGCCAGAGTCAGGGCCTGTGACCCGTCCTGTCCACACAGGGCACAAGCAAGGCTTTGGCCGCGTGCTTGGTCACCTGTTGATGCGCCTTGATCGCACAGCGCCTGCAGGCCTCCCTGCTGGCCTGACCTTTAGGTGAGGCCCTCCTGGCGCCTTGGCCGGCCCCCAGCTGGGCCCGGGGCCCGCACACAGCCGCTCCCACGCCCAGACTCAGCCGGGCGGAGAAGTGGGTTTGCGGAGGGCTGATTATAAGCCGTCTGGTAGGTAGGCGCCTCTCATGGTAGGATTTTGGCTGGAAGATGGGCGGGCGGTCCTTCGAAGTGAAGCGGGAGCGGAGGTGGTGGAGACACTGGCCACGCGGCCGGGTGGGAATCGGCTCCTGGGTGGCTGTAGCACCGCTCGTGGCCGGAGCCCCCGCAGTTTCCTTTCCTTGGGGCCGGCAGGGCTGGGCTGCAGGTGCAGGTCCCTGTGGGCTCAGTGAATATGAAGTCCTTGCTCTCAACCTGTGTTCTATGCCAGAAACGCGGTGGGGTCCCTGCCCTGCGCTGGGCTTTGCCCGTGGGAGCCGCTCGCCAGGCTGGGGCTCCGAGATTAGATTCTCTGCCGGGTCCTCTAGCTGTGGGGCAGGGGCAGAGGCTGGACCCCAAGGCTGTGGCCTAGGCGCCTTTGATTTCCCGCCCCGCCCTCCTCTGCACACCCCGGATCAGCGGTGGGTGGGTGGCGGTCACGTGGGGCTGGAGGGCTTAGCTGGAGGGTGCGGTTGCAGGTGGCTCAGTGGCTGTCCTGTGGCCAGGCCTCAGGCAGGAGCAGGTTTTACCGCTATCAGGAGCGAGATGTGCAGGTAGCAGAAGACCCTCTAGGTGGAGGAAACAGCCCAGGTAAAGTCATGGGAAGTTCCGGGCTCTGGAGAGGGCTGGAGAAGCAGCAGGCATCGTTGGATTAGACTCGAGGGTTCCTGACGGCCCGAGTCCTCGTTCAGGATGGCTGGAGGTGGTTTCCTCAGGGACCCTGCCGTTGGAAGCGTATGAGTGCTGCCAGGCACGCAGGTGCTGTGGGACCAGGTGCGCCTGCAGCCCGTGGCCCTGTGGGGGTGACCGCGGCCCGGGGTCTCTGCCCTTGGCCTGGCTGGGCATCCATGCACCTCCATCCTTCCCACGCTGTCCCTGTGTCTCCTGACAGGTGTGTGTGGTGTTTGCTGGGGGGAGGCCGTGTGGACACTCCTTAGAGGACATGGTGACGTCCTCTTTCTGGGTGTCCTGGGGGTGCTGCCTCTGGAGTTGGCCTGGGGTGCAAGTCCCCCCGACCCCCAGCTCCGTCATTTGATCAGGGAGTGGGGGCAGGGGGCAGAGGTCACTCTTACTCTAGGTCGTGGCCTCCTCAGGTCAGTGGCGGCGCGTCCTTAGCGGGGATCCCATTACTGGTAGTTGATCTTCCCCAGCCCGGGTACACAGCAGGCGCCTCATGCTTGCTCTCGGTGGTCCAGGCACACTGCGGGCTGGCCTTCCCACAGGTCGCGTGGCCCTGGACACACGGGCTCCAGGTTCTGTAGGTTCCGTTCCCTCCTCAGTGACACACACCTGACTCTGAAGGGCTGGGCTTGATGGAGTGTCAGTTTCTTTCTGTTTTTTGTTTTTGTTACTAGGAATTGAACCCAGGGGCGTTCAACCGCCAACCTATACCACCAGCTCTTTAAATTTTTGTTTTGAAACAGGCACGGTCTTGCTAGGTTGCTGAGAGTCTCACTAAGTGTCAGTTTCAAGTGCAGATTCCTTGAAGGAGCAGTTAGCATGGCGGGAAGGGAAGGGGTAAAGCCCTGGTGGCGAGCCCTCCCTCAGCAGGAAGTGACACTGTGCCCCCAGGCTGGGATGACAGGCGGGCCTCCCTCCCTGCCCCCTCGCCTGCCCTGCAGGCCCCAGGAAGGGTTGCATTGGTGTGACCTGAGCCCTAACCGGACGGGTTAGTCACCGTCAAGAAGCCTGGAACAAACAGAAAAGTGTGTTGACATAATGTATTTTGGTACTAGGAGAATGTATTTCTTTGATTCTTAGAAATATACACACCTGTAGTACCAGTATTTGGGGAGGTTGAGACGACTTAGTGGGACCTCGATTCAAAATAAAAAATAAAATTGATGGGGGTGTGGCTCAGAGAACATCCCTGGGTTTAATCCCTGTAAAACACACACACACACACACACTCTTCATCATCAGCGAGTGGGATTTATCCCTGGGATATAAGGATGGTTTAAAACATTCAAATCAATAAATGTGGTACACTACATTGAGAGAATGAAGGACAAAAACTACTTGGTTACATCAACAGACTGCGCGTTCGAGGCCAGTCTTAGTAATTTAGGGAGACTCTCAGCAATCTACCTAGACCCTGTATGCAAATAAAAAAATAAGTAAAATAGGGCTGGGGGTGTGGCTCAGAGGTAGAACATCCCTGGGTTTAATCTCTAGTATAAAACACACACACACACCCTTCATCATGGTGAGTGGGATTTATCTTTGGGATATGAGGACGGTTTAACACATGCAAATCAATAAATGTAGAACGCCACATTAAGAGAATTAAGGACCAAAACTACGTGATTGCCTCAATAGATTGCACGTTCAAGGCCCGGCTCAGTACCTTAGGGAGACTCTCAGCAACCTACCTAAATAAAATAGGGCTGGAGGTGTGGCTCGGAGGTAGAATGCCCCTGGGTTCACTCCCCAGCACCACAAAACAAAGCAGAAGAGCGGTGGTGTGCAGGGGGGCGGAGCCCGAGGCTGGAGACTCAGGCTGAGCTCCGGCATGCTGCATGGACGGGCCCTGGGCTTGTGGGTGGTTATTTGAAACTGTGAAACATCACCTTGCTGGGCCACGGCTCTCATTCCACCCTCTCCTCGAGCCCCAGACACGCTGCCCCTCTGCACCGAGATGAGAGTTGGAATTTTACGGCAACCCTCTGCTTCGCCAAGTGAAGGGCATGTGCTTACATCATTACATCATTACACCCAAGTGCTCTGTACTGAGTACTCTTAATGTCCACCTTCAGATACTGCTCTTACAGTGACTTCAAGTTAAAAGTGAAGTAGCTTGGTTTAAAATCCCAGGCTGGAGCCGGGCATGGTGGCGCACGCTTGTAATCCCAGCATGCGGGAGGCTGAGACCGGAGGATCCGGGTTCGCGGCCAGCCTCAGCTACCTAGTGAGGCCCTCCGGAACTTAGTGAGACTCAGTTTCAAAATAAAGAATAAAAAATAGGGCTGGGGGTGTAGCTCGGAGGTAGAATGCCCCTGAGTTCAATCCCAGTACCAAAAAAAATAAAATAAAATCCCAGGCTGCACTCGACCATCCGTTGAGTGGATCCGCTGGCCAGACAGTGCTCCGAGCACTACAGCCGGGTCTGCTCTCCTGTGTCTAAAACTGCCTCTAAGGCGGCAGCGGGCCGCTCTGCTAGTCTTATCCGGTGGGACTCAGTTGAGGGACCACATTCTTGGGGACCCGGTGAGCCCTGAGCTTTCGGGGATACTGAGCCAGAGAGGTGCTTGCTCTTCACAGTGCTGCACAGTCTCTGTTGAATTCGGGTGCGGAGTGCCCCGGGCCGGGGGAAGTGAGGGCGCCCCGCGGAGCCTTGCGTGCCCAGGTGCGCCTCGGTGTGGGGGCTTTTTGCAGGGACCTGTTTCTCCTTTCTTTTCACCGAGTGCATCTTGAAGTGGCTGGCTGTATCTGCTAGTGACAAGGAGGAGAAATGATAGTGTCCAAGGGTAGCGCCGGACGCCGAGGTCCCCGAAGCCAAGCCTGTCTCGTTTCTGGATTTAAAATGTCTCAGGCTAGCTGGGCATGGTGGTATAATCCCAGTACTTGGGAGGCTAGGACAGGAGGATCATAGGTTCGAGGACAGCCTCAGCAAGTAGTGAAACTCTCATCAACCGAATGAGACCCTGTTTCCAAAAAAAAAAAAAAAAAAATTAAAAACTTAAAATTTAAAAATTTAAAAATGGAGGTAGAATGCCCCTGGGTAGAATACCCCTAGTCACACACACACACACACACACACACACACACACACACACACACAAAGATAAAACGTCTCAGGCTGTTGGCCGCTGTTGGGCTGCGGCTTCCTCTGCCCCTGCGCGTGTTCTGGGGGTTTTAGCACGCTGCCGTCTCCCAGCCTGCAGCTGCTCTGTGGACGCTCAGGGGGGATCTGCAGGTTGGGGCGATGGTGGTTCATCTTGGGAAACCGCCAGCTCCCTTCCTTCCCAGAGTTGGCTTTCTCTTGAGGGCCTTGGCGGCTGAGAGCCCGTAGACCCTTGGGGGCCCGGAAGCGGCCCCTGGGCCTGGCGAGCCCGGAGCATGCGCACTGCTCAGCCTGACCGTGGACGCAGAGGGCCGGGCCTGTCTCGAGGATGCCTTCCTGCCCCCTCCTGCAGAGGTACCTGCTCAGGGATCCCTTGAAGGCAGAGGCCTGGGCCACACAATGTTCCTGCCGTGCACAGCCCGCTGGCTCCCCTCCTGGGCCCGGCCAGCCTGGAAGTAGTCCTGACTCAGCCCCGTTTCCTGTCGCTGCATGGCTGTGTTGGAGGAGGGGCCCAGGGGCTCATTAAAAGGCTTAAAAATCCGTAAGCCTTGAAGGAGAAGGGAAAGGGGCTTTTCCTTTCCAATCAGGAGCCCCATCGGTGCCAGCGGGCTGTGACTGAATCCCACACACAGTGCTTCAAAGGGCCTGGCAGGAGAACGGCCGCTCCCCCGGGAGGCCTGCACCCACTTGTGGTGTAAGGGAGCCCGAAGGACCTGTGCCAAAAGCAGCCCTGCCTTCCACACAGACCGGGGATGGGGAGGTGGGCTCCCAGGCTGTGGCCGGCGCCCAGGGGCTCTGAGATGGGCAGGTGGCCCCGTTCTTTGGAGAAGGAGCTGGCGAGTGTCTGTGGGTCCCAAAGGTTCCGGGCGGAAAGCAGCGTGCCGGTGGAGGGGGCGAGGTGTGTGTGGTGTTTACTTTAAAGGGCTTCTGAAGGTGCGCTGCCCTTTAAAGGCTTGCCGGCACCTGCCGGCCCAGCTGGAGGGTTGCATAACCAGACACCCGGGTCCTCACGTCACGTGGCTCCCTCACCTGAAAACGCAGAGCGCGGCCTCTCCTTTATGCCGGCGCTAGGGCTGTCAGCCACAGGCAAACGTGCGGCCTCACGGGTGAGTCCTCTCTCCCGGTGAATTCCTTCCTTTGAGCGTGCTCTTTTTCCCGTCCATCTAGTTGTAGCTCTGATGCTGCAGACATGGTTCTGCGCCAGCCGCCTGTGCGCCCCTGCCCGGGCAGGGCTCTCCCGCAGGGCGGGCGAGGACGGCTCCATCCAGGGTTGACGCCGCTCTTACTGCCGCCTTGCAGATCTCGGATTTCGGGCTGGCCAAGTGCAACGGGCTCTCGCACTCCCACGACCTCAGCATGGACGGCCTGTTCGGCACCATCGCCTACCTCCCACCGGAGCGCATCCGGGAGAAGAGCCGGCTCTTCGACACGAAGCACGACGTGTACAGGTGCGTGCCGTTCTGGGGGCGCTGAGCCTTGCTTCTGGTGCTTGTCAGCAGTGGGGTTCAGGCCAGATGGAAGGGGCGTGCTCCTGTGGGTGTGGGGTTTCCAGCCTGCGGGTTAAGGTCTCCCTTTCTTTGCCCTGGGTGTCAGGTGGGGCCACTTAGGTAAGCGGCCAGCAGCTTCTGTTCCGCAGTTGCTTCGGCGTTTTTATGAAATGTGGGTTTTATTGCTTGTTAGAGAAGCCTGGTGCTTTTAAGTCCCCGGATCCACGTGTGTGTGAGTTTGGGCTTTCCACAATCCTGTCCCCTCTGAACTTCATGAAACGAGTAGCTTACACTTGCTAGTGTTGCCTGCCTTTGATGAACTTCAGAACAGGCAGCTCACAGCGGGATAGGCGAACCTAGGGGACAGTCCCCGGGGTCACCGGGTGCCTCCCCTTTTCCAACCGTTGAGATCTTAATGACTCTGACTTCTTGGGAGAGTGGGGGCGGGTGGGCACTTTGGTCTCTCTGCCCCTCTGGTCCTTCATCACCAGTGCCCCGGCCCTAGGGCGTCCTGCTGTGCCTCTGGCCATCGCCGGTCGGTCCTGGCTGATTGGTTGGACAGCGGCCCTGGTGCGGTGCCGCGGTGGCTGTTCCCCAGCGCTTCAGGGCCCTTCCGAGGCTAGTCACAGCTTGCGGAGTTTGGGGAGGGTGAGACACTCTGTCTTTATGTTAGAGTTGCGCTTCAACTTTTGAACCTGCAGAGCTTTAATTAATTTTCTAGGTGAATGAATTCATATGTCAGTAGCCACTATCAGTTTGGTGCCTGGTGGTGGTTCAATTTTTTAATTCCTTTTTTTTTTTAATGTCTCAGATTGGGCTCTTTTTTGGTGCATTCAAAATAATGTGTTTTCTATAAAAATGCGTATGTCCCCTAGCAGCCAGGAAAGGGCTTTTAGCTCACCTGGGTTGCCTCTGATGTTTCCTGGGTGCTTTTCTTAGTCCTCTGTTTGCTCAGAGCCCCACTCTGTCTTTGAGGGTTGGAACCCCGCAGCGGAGGGCAGCAGGCTGCTGGAACACCCCACAGCTGTTCCTCATTCGGCAAAGGCCTGCGCGGCTGCTCTGCCCAGACTGAGGGAAGACGCTGGTGATCTGAGCTGCAGGCTGTTCCCCTAAGAGCTTGGGCCCAGCGGGAGAGCCGTCCCCTTTGGGGTCCCGTCAGCTGTCCGAAGGCAGCTCAGTTGGCAGGGCTGCATGTCTAACATCTGAGCCACTCATGTGGGTTTCACGAGAGAGAAAAAGAGAGAATGAATGTGTGTGTGTGTGTTTGTGAGAGAGAGAGACAGAGAGAGAGCTTGAGTGCATGTGCTTCCCCTTCTAGAAACGCAGGGAAAATGCCCCGCATCTCTCTTTGGGGTGGTTTTCTCCTGGCTGGTGCGGTGGGTTCCAGCCCAGGACCTTCTCCGAGCTCCATCCGTAGACTGACCTTCCTGGTTTCTCTTGCAGCTTTGCCATTGTGATCTGGGGTGTGCTCACACAGAAAAAACCGTTTGCAGGTGAGTGGCCCCCGCCCTTGAGGCGCAGTGGTCTGGCCCTCCTGGAACTGCGGGGCTGTGCTCTGTGTCCCTCCTCAGCCCCTTGGGGGGCCTGTGCTGCCCGGGCCTCGGAGCCTGCAGGGGTGTGCCCAGGGGGCGATCTGCTCTGTCCTGCTCAGCAAAACCCTGTGGGCCGTGGCTGCCACCTCTCTGCCTTTCTAAATGCTGACAAGGTGTTTTTGCAATTTAATTTACATCCAGGAAAATACATCTGAAACGGTCCATTTTCAGTTGCCATTGATTCTTTTTATTTGTTTGGTACACATAACAAAATATCATTTTCACCATTTATAATTGGCAATTGTCTTGTCCAAGTGTATAATTCAGCCAGGCGCAGCGGTGTATGCCTATAATCCCAGTTCTTGGGAGGCTGAGATGGGAGGATTGGGGGTTTGTGGCTAGCCTCAGCAATTTAGTGAGGCCCTGTTTCTAAATTTAAAAAAAAAAATTGGTCCAGGGGTGTAGCTTGGAAGTTGAACACCCCTGGGTTCAATCCTAAGTACCACAAAAATAAATAAATAAATAAAATACATAATTCTGTGACATTTAGTGCATTCACAGTTAAACAAGCATCACCACTCTCTAGTTCCAGAACATTCTTATCACCGCAGCAGGAAACCCCGTGCCCATTAGCAGCTGCTCCACATTCTACCCTCCCCCAGACCCTGGCAGCCACCAGTCTGCCTTCTGTCTACAGATTTGCCTTTTCTGGACATTTCCAGCTAATATTCTCTCTTTCCCTCCTCCCCCCCTTTAATTAAAAATTTGTAAAAATGCACGTGACAAAGTTTACCGTGTGAATCATTTCCAAGCATACAGCTTGGTGTAGTGGTAAGGAGCCTGGTACCTCTCCCCCCGGCAGCCACTACTGTGGCTTCTGTCCTTAGAGTCTCAATACGTGACTTAGTTGTCACATATTGTCACATTGCTTTTAGCTGCCTTGGGGAAAATTATTCTCTGTGTGCATTTTAGGGATACTCGTGGTATTGTGTTGGCAATAGATTTTTTTTTTTTTTTTTTTGCAGTACTGGGGATTGAACTCAGGGGCATTTTACGTCCGAGCTACACCCCCAGCCCTATTTTTTTATTCTTTATTTTGAAACCAAGTCTCACTAAGTTGCGGAGTGCCTCACTAGGTAGCTGAGGCTGGCTGCGAACCCGGATCCTCCGGTCTCAGCCTCCCGCATGCTGGGATTACAAGCGTGCGCCACCACGCCCGGCTTGGCAATAGATATTTAAAAGTAAAAATGAAAGATACTTAAAAAGATCAATCATATTTAAAAATACAGATCTTGCCTAGCCTGTGCAAATGCCCTGGGCTCAATCCCCAGCACCAAGAGAAAAAAAAAAAAAAAAAGCAGAGTCGGTGCCTGGGGTGTGTGGGTGTCCTGCAAGTTTGGCGTGAGCTAGGATATCTTGGGGCTTTTTAAAACCCCCGTGGGAAGAGCAGCTGTCCCAGCATCCCTTTCCAAACAGCTCTGTGCCTGCCCACCTTATCTTTCCCTCCCACCCTCGCTGCACTTTCCCCACGCAGCCCACGGTCTGAATTCTTTCTGGTGCGGCAGCTTGCCAGGTGGACTTGAAATTGTCTGCAGATTGCCTGGTGTAAATGCCGAGGATAAGGGCCTCCTGTTATCGCCTCCTAGACCTAGATAGGGGAGCAAGGTGCGGCGGTACAAGCTGTCTCGCGGGTGTTTTCCTCTGGGTCTGGACTTGCGTTTCATTTTGACATCTGAGTTATCACGGAAGTAACCTGTAGGTGCCGCAGATAGTGATTGCACCGGACTTAACGGGAAAGCGGAACAAAACTTCAGGATGGAGTCCTGGCAGCTGTCGGAACTCTAGAAGTGTGGGATCTAGCTTGATGGATGGTGTGCTTTAGGCTGAGAAGAAAAAAGAACGTGTCCCACCAGGGGTGTCACCCGAGGCCCTTTGTGATCAGGGCAAAGCTGTGGCCAAGACAGTAATGGCAGTGATGACATTAACAGCCTGCGTGTCTTTTGGTGGATCCTTGCCCTAGGAGACAGGCAGTTTAAAACCCGACAACTAGCCGGGTGTGGTGGCGCACGCTTGTAATCCCAGCATTCGGGAGGCTGAGACCGGAGGATCCGGGTTCTCGGCCAGCCTCAGCTACCTAGTGAGGCCCTCTGCAACTTAGTGAGACTCGGTTTCAAAATAAAGAATAAAAAATAGGGCTGGGGGTGTAGCTCGGAGGTAGAAGGCCCCTGAGTTCAATCCCCAGTACCGCAAAATAAATAAATAAATAAATAAATAAATAAATAAATAAATAAATAAATAAATAAAACCTGGCAACTAGAGAGAGGGGATGCGGGTTAGAGGAAGCCGGGGGCGGGGACGGGATGAAGCAGTCTCTCCGGGATGGTGACGAGCTCCCAGCAGGCCCCTCTCGCTCCCCCACGCTGGAGGATGAGACGCCATCGTCCAGCCCTCAGAGCCTCCTGACCCGGGCGCGTCCCCTTTGCAGATGAGAAGAACATCCTGCACATCATGGTCAAGGTGGTGAAGGGCCACCGCCCCGAGCTGCCTCCCGTCTGCAGGCCCCGGCCGCGCGCCTGCGGCAACCTGATCCGCCTCATGCAGCGCTGCTGGCGCGAGGACCCGCGGGAACGGCCCACCTTCCAAGGTGAGCGCCCCCGGAGGTCTCCGGGAACCTTGCTGCGGGGGGTTCTGCTGGGGTCAGAGGTCACAGCGTTGGCCAGGCTCCTGGGGAAAGCAGGTGGACCAAGCCAGTCCCTGGCTGGCTCAGATGGGGTGGCCCAGCCCCTGCCTTGGACCAACAGCTCTCAGGGCCAGGATGGGGCGGCTGGACCCAGTGGTCAGCTCCAGCTGCCCGCACCCTGATCCCAGCCGGGGAGCTGCCTGAGGAGCCCAGGGGAGCGTTAAGCTCCATGTCTCAAGTTCAGATCCAGCGTGCTGCCTCGCTGGTGGCCTGCGGCCTTTCTTTGCGCTCCTCTGGGGGTCTCCTCATGGGACAGATGGATGTGACTTGGGTAGGAAAGGACCCCTGATACAGTTGAAAGCGGTCATTGCATTACGTCACCGAGAAGAAGAAAACTCGAGCCATGGCTGCTGGCTCCAGCAGCTCTGCTTGCAGCATCTGGCCGGGGGCCCGTGTGAGGCCCCTGTGTGTGGGGTGAGACCTCGCCCCGGGGTCTGCCACTCATCCGCTGCTGCTTAGCGACTGGAGGACGGCCCCCCTCTGTCCCTGCAGAAGTGCGCAGAAGTCATTATTTGAGCCACATTCTTGGTTTTTCTCCCCCAAAGAAATTACTTCTGAAACTGAGGACCTGTGTGAAAAACCTGAAGAGGAGGTGAAGGAGCCCACGAAGGACCTGGGCGGGAAGGCCACGCCGGAGCCCGGGAGCCAGGTACGGCTCTTCTCGCAGGCATCCCCGTCCTTGCCGTTGGTGGAGTTTTCTTCCTTTCTGCAAATCAGCGGCCTGCCTGCTTCCCTCTCCCCGCTCTGAGCCCGTCCTGTGTTAACTCCATGGGTGGCCCTGGACTCATGGCCCCGCTGCCCCCCCC
>PVLC010045514.1:0-11751 GCA_004027655.1 Graphiurus murinus | reverse complement strand
GTGCAGACGAGGCTCAGGCAGGGGGCCGGGGCGCAGCAGCTGGGGGCGCAGCAGGGGGGCTCGCAGCAGCTCTCTGGACAGTCGTCCACCTGCCAGGAGGCGTCGGTGCACGAGTCACCACAGGAACGGGGCAGGCAGGCGCAGCTGTCGTAGCTCAGGTCGCTGGAGCAGACGGACATGGTGGAGGCGGCCATGGTGGGCGGTGCGGGAGGAGGGTGTGCGTGAGTGTGTGTGAGTGTGTGTGAGGTGCTGGGCTCCTGGCTTTTATACTCCTCCAGTACTGTTTGCCCGGCGCCTTCCCCTTCCTGGTTGGTGTTGGTGTTTGGGTTGTCATCTCCGTGCCGCGCTCAGCCTGCAGCGCGTGGCCTGAGGCTCAGCTCGTTCTGGTTCCCGGAAAGAGAAGCGCAGGTGCTCCGGCCGTGCAGGGTTTCCGGCAGCGTCCTCGGCCGGGGCGGCCCTTGGGTGTCCAGGTGGAGTCATGGTGGGCATGCCACCTATGGACCCCCGCCAGCCCCAGGTCCTTTGGGCTGTCCCTCACTCCCTGTGCCTCGGTGGTTAGAAGGTTCCAGAATGTTTATTGGGAGCCACGACTTTTCTGCAGTTGGGTGCAGGTTTCCTCGGGCGGGGTTCCAAGGCTCCAAGGACGCGTGGGTAAACGGCCACTCTGTCTCGCAGTCTGAGGCGGCATGCCAGGACAGAGGTGGCGGGGAGCCTGGCCAGGCGTCCCCGGTGGCTGGTGCCGGCGCCCTGGGCTCGCAGGAGCCTCGCTGGCCTCGGCCTCCGCCTTTGCTCAGGGTTCTCCCCGGAGTCGGTGTCCGAGTCCCCCTCTTATAAGGACACCAGTCGTGTTGGATTAGGGTCCACCCTAACAACCCCATCTCAGCTCCCAGGTCTGCAAAGACCCTTCTTCTGAAATCTGTCACCCGCGCCCACACCGGGCTCCTTTACGCTTCCCAGATCCCCGGGTCTGCGTAGACGTTGGTTTCCGCGCCCTTTGCAGACCTGGCCTATGTCGATTATTCTGGTGGGTTCTGTTAATTTTCTACCTCCCATCCCTTCTATATTTGTTGATTGGAATTCTTCTGTGAGGAGGAGCTGTCTCTTCTCCGTTTAATTTTTTGTCCCTTTATTTACTTATTTATTCTAGTTATAACCCAATATTCTCATTACTTATTTTGTGCCACCCGCCCCGGCTTTGGCCATTGGGTGTCTTTCATTCTGGCCTTTGGACGTTCCAGCCATCCACTCCCCGACTCTTCTTACTGGTCCAGGATCATCTGGTACTCCCCTGTTTCTTCCCCGGACCCAGCTGCTTTTCCACGGCCCCTCTTCACAGAGGGCGCGCTCTGCTCTGGGCAACGCATCTCCTGGCTCCCCTGGGGTAGACAAAGAGGCAGCTGTGTGGTACTGACCACAGAGAGGGTATTAGTATTCCCCTCTGTTAGTCAGCTTTCTGTTACTGTGACAAAACACCTGAGCTCGTCAACTTCAAAAGAACAAAGGTTTGTTTTGACTCACAGCTTAGAGGTTCTAGTCCATGGCCACCTGGTTTGTTTGTGGTGGCAGAGCACACCATGTCAGGAGAACATGGCAGAGGAGGCTGCTCCCCTCACAGTGGCCGGGAAGCAGGTGGGGGGAGGGGCTGGGGCCCCATGTCCCCTTAAAGGGCATACCCCCAGAGACCCAACTTCTTCCTACAAGGCCACCAACCCGAGGCAGCACAGGCTGGGACTGAGCCTTCAGCACAGAGGGGGGGCCTTTGGGAACATTTAAGACGCCCTACTAAGGATCACGGCAGCTCTAGTTCTTCTGGATTAGCTTTATCTAGTCCAAAAAGTTCCCTTTGACGGCTGAGAGATTTTGTCCTAAAGGGACGTTGGATTTGGCGGAAGGTTTGTATGTGTCTATGAGGGGATCACATAGTTTCGTTTTTAGTCTGTTGAATGTTTCGTTAGTTGCTTTTTCCAGCTTCTTATTTTTTTAGGTGTGCAGATTTGCAGGGAATCCTGGGGCGCTGCGGGAGGCCCGTGTGCCCACGTCCCCACATCCCGTGCGTTAGTTGGTGCTGAGTGCTGACCCGAGTCGCACTCTGGAGAGGCCTCGCCTGGCCTCAGGGCCTGGTCCTGCTCTGTGCTTCGGGATGTGGTTCGCAGTGCTGGCCGAGCACCCAGCGTACTTTCCTGTCAGTCTCTGGCTCTGATAATCAGCCCTCTGTGTACCCCATGGCTCTGCCCTGTGCGGCGTTCCGGATGTGCCTTGTTCTGATTTCCCGCTCTGTCCCCATGTCCTGGTGGCTGTCCTCCTCACACGGCTGTCCTGGGTATACTGTCTTCTCCCCTGGCCTCTTCACTCCTTGCCTGTCTCCTGATCTCTTTTCTGAATCCTGGCATTTTCCCGCTGAACTCTTGGTTCAGGGAAGGAGGCTGTCTTTTTTTGTTTGGTTGGTTTTTTCTTTACCGCGTATGCTCTGACCTTCTGGGTCAGGGGCCCTGCCTCAGCTCTGCTTCGGGTCTGCGTCTGCAGGGCCCCTTCCCTTTTACTCCCTGAGCTGGCTGCTGGCTGGTCTGGAGAGTCCCCAGCACAGTGCAGGGTGGGGAGGGGTCTCCCCGGGCTCAGCTGCCCCCTGTTGGGGGTCAGATCCCTGCTTGTTGGGGTCTTAGCTGGGCCCGGCTAGACCTCACCTCTAGATGGCGCCTGGCAGAGTGCCAGGAGCAGCCGCAGGTGGTAACATCCTAGGGCTGCGCCACGCTAGAGCGCATGCACCAGCACGCCCGGCCGTGGCCTGCCCAGGTGAGAGCTGTGTGCAAGCACCTCGTGGCTCAAGCCCTGCGTGGCTTTAAGAGCCTCCACCTCCCTCGCGGAGGAGTTTGGTTGGTTGGTAGGTTGGTTGTTGATGGGGGAATGGTTGGTTGCTGGAGAGAGGGGTTGTTGGGGGTCTGTTGGAGAGGTACTATTGCGAGGAGCGGCTACGGAGAACGAGAGTGGGGGGAGAGAGACGATTGTGACTAGAGAGACGGTTATGGCCAGGGTTAAGAGAACGATTACTGTTACTGTTACTGCTTGGGTAACGTCCTCGGTCCCAGAGAGAGAGAGAGAGAGAGAAAGAGAGGTATAATAAAGAGAAGCTTGAACCAGCAACGTTTGGTTATCGTCTCCATTGGAGCCTCACGGTTGAGGGTCCAGCGTGGGGGACGATACCTGCAGGGCCCTCTTTGTCTCACAGTGAAGACCCTGCACCTGCCGCCCACGGTCCTCCTGGGCCCTGCGTCACACGGGTGTGGCTGTCCCCAGCATCCCTCTTGGACAGCAGCAGAGTGGGGCAGTGGGGACGTGTGTGGTCAACGGCGGGCACTTCCAAGCGGCCGGAGGCAGGGGAGTTGCTAAGTGCTCACAGGAGGGCCACAGATGCCTTCCTGAAATACCGCACCTCAGCTACGGCTCTGGGGCCCGGCAGCAGGGTGGCTTCCGTCCCAGGCTGGAGGGATCCTGGGCCGACATCCTCACGCAGGCATGTCTGTGCCAGCCAGGCCTGGCAGAGACCTTCGAGGGTCGCTGTGGTCACCGGGCCCGTGAGTGTGTGATCCCTCCCGCGCACCAGCCCAGCTTCACTTTATTATTTTTTGGTTGGGCGCATGGTGATTCTGACAGGGGCGAAGGGCTGAATCCCCAGCTCAGGATGAGAGAGATCCTTGGCTCAGGTGATGCTGAAGGATTTCAGTGTGTGCCAGTCAGAGGCATAGACAGGTTCGTTTAGGAAAACAAGGAATACATGTTCAAGGGAGAAGGTGGGCCCGCCAGAGGGAGAGAGGCACCTTTAGGGGCTCGGGGCTCTTCTTTTATTGGGGCTTTCTCGGGGGCTGTGCAGGAGGCGGGGTGTGAGGACGAACTCAGCCCGCGGTCCCAAGGTGGCTTCTGGGGGCCTGGTCAGTCTCAGGGTCCTCAGGCCGATCAAGGTCTCCATCATCTGGTCAATAGATAAACTAGAGAGTCCTAAATTACAGGTTTCTCAAGCTATCCTACCTATGTGCCTTGTTGACTGTGCACAAGGCAATCACAGTTTCTCTCAGCTAACTCTAGGATCTGCAGATTTCCCAGGAATCCGGGAGAGGCCGGCCTGGGAGAGAGGGCTGGCTTGGGGGGGTGAAAGTTCAAGAACCAGGTTCTTCTAGCAAAGCCCTATTTCACTTTTCCTTCCTGTCTGTCTCCTTTCTGCCTCTTTCTTTCTTCTACCCTACATCATGGTGACTTTTACAGTGTGAAATGCTGCACGTGCTGGGGAGAGGCCCTGCCCTGGTGCCGGCGCCCACGGACGCCAGCCGTCGTGGTCAGCACCTTGCCGGGGACGCCCACCTAACCCGCCTCCCTGTCTTGTCACAGATCTGCGGCCCCTGGACGTCCTGGCAGAGGCCATCCCTGCGAATGGCGCCACGGTCGGAATCAGGACGACGCAGGCCCAGGGCGCTCGGGGGCTCCAGCTCGCGGCCGCCTCCCCCTGCGCCATGAGCTTTCCTGCATCGAGGATTTTCTCCAGATGTGACCTCTTCCCCGAGGAATTTTCCATCGTGGTGACCTTGAAGGTCCCCAGCCTTCCACCCAAGGTCAGTGGCAGTCCTCGCTGTTCACATTCACCTAGCCTGGCTCTCCTGTGTGCCTGACGATACCAGCGGGCGCAGAGGGCGCGGCGGGGCGGGGCCGCGGTGGGGTGGGCGTTCCTTGAGGTCTCCCAGCTTCTGTGGGGTCGAGAGTGGCTTGTCTGGCTGGATAGTGGGGTGCCCATCGCTGGCAGCGTGCAGGCAGTCTGTGTGACCCTTGTCTAGGGGTTTGTACTGGTCATCCCTGTAATTAGAGGTAAAACACTTGAGAGTTTTTATCCCCATAGCCTTTGCCAGGAAACCTTAACAGTGAAATCACACTTTTCAGGCTCATCTTCCTGCCGTGTGCTGTCCCATCCACCCCAAATCTAGCACCACCCCCTTTCCTATGGTCCCCACCAGCCTAGGAGGTAGAAACCAATGGCGATGATCTCTGCCCTCCAACACACACACACACACACACACACACACACCCTCACACAGGCATGAACACACACACACACACACGTACCCTCACACAGGCATGTATGCATACACATACACATAGACATATGTGGGTTATGGGACGATGCAGAGTGAACAGAACTTAATTTGCATTTCTGATTCAGAACTGCCGATTACAAGCCGGGCGTGGTGGCGCACGCTTGTAATTCCAGCATTTGGGAGGCTGAGACAGGAGGATCCAGGTTCTCGGCCAGCCTCAGCTACCTAGTGAGGCACTCCGCAACTTAGTGAGACCCTATTTCAAAATAAAGAATAAAAAATAGGGCTGGGGGTATAGCTCGGAGGTAGAATGCCCCTGGGTTTAATCCCCAGTACCACACACACACACACACACACACACACACACACACACACACAGACATACACACACACACACACACAGAATTGCCGATTACAACTGCCGGTTTTCTCCGGTGTGGGTTTCTTGTGGTCATGCAGGTGGGGTGCCCACTAGCCTCTCTCGAGGCCGGCACAGTGAGCCCTCTGCTGAGTTGGCAGAAGGAGAGCCAGCATCTCCAGCCCCACAATGCCCACGTCACTCTTCCTGACAGGAACCGCAGGTCTCGGGTTAAGTTCTTCGCTGGGTCAATTGCCTTCATGAATGTGGCGCCACACGGGGACCAGTGGCTCCGCCGTGTGGACACCCCTGTACGTGGGTCCCCCGGGGGCTGTCTCTGTCTACTTTCCCTCATGCTCAGTGACTTGCAACAGCTTTACAGAGATAATTCACATGCCACACAAGTCACCCACTTAGAGCGCACAGTTGAATGGTTTTTAAAGCCGTGGACTTGTGTAGTCGATACTTTCATCACTTCAAAAGAAATCGTAAACCTGTTAGGCATCCTCAACCCTGCACCACCCTGGCATTAAAGGACAGCTGGTCTACCTCCTGTCTCCATGGGTTTGTCCTCTGTGCACAGGCCGCGTAAGGGGCTTCATGAAATACACGCTCTTTCGTGACCGGTTTCTCTCGCTCAGCATCTGCTCTCCACGTCTGTCCAGGTGGCAGCAGGTGGCAGAACTTCACCTCTGACGGCCAGTGACACCTCACTGCACAGACACCCCACAATTCATTTTCCATCCGCACTTGATGGACGCTTGGGTTGTTTGCATTTGGGTCACTGGCGATTAAGGAAAATGTGACTGTGAACATTTGTGCACGTGTCCTTGTGTGGACACGTCCTCATTTCTCTTGGGCACATGCACATCTGGAAGTGGAAATCTTGAGCCCCAGGGCAACTCATGGTTAACCTTCTGAGAGAGCCAGACTGTTCAAGGTGGCTGTACCACTTAGGTTCCACCAGGATGTGTAGGGTTCTGACTTCACTACATCCTCGCCAACTCTCATTATTATCTGACTTTTTGACTTCAACCAGCCTCATGGGAAGAAGTGGTATCTCGTTGTGGTTTTTATCTTTATTTACCTAATGAGTAATGATGTGGAGTAAATTTTCATGTGTGTATCGGCTATTTATCAATCTTTGAAGAAATGTCTATTCGAATCCTTTACCCAGGTTTTCCCTGGATTGATTGCTTTTTTATTGTTCTATTGTAAAGAGTTTTTTTTTTTTTTTTTTACATATATATTCAACAAAAGTCCCTGATCAAATGTGTGATTTGCAAATCTTTTTTCCCATCATGGAGGTTGTCTTACTTTCTTGACAATACAATTTTTTAAAAATTCTGATGAAATTCAATTTATCTTTTTTCCTGGTTGTTTGTACTTTTGGTGGAATATCTAAGAATCCACTGCCAAATCCACGGCCCTTAAGACCTGCCCTTGTGTTCTAAGAGCTTTATAGTTTAGCACTTACATTCAAGCCTGTGGTCCAGTTAATTTTTGTATATGGTGTGAGGTTGTATATGGTGTGAGGTAGGGGTCCAACTTCACTCTTTTACCTGTAGGTATCTAGTTGCCCTAGCACCATTTGTTGAAGCATAAATTTTCTCCAATGACTATTCTTCACATCTTGGTTACATCTGTGGATCATAGATTTATGCATTTATTTACAGACCCTCTGTTTTATTACATTGAGCTCTTTATTTATATGCCAATACCATATGGCCTTGATTACTATAGTATTATGGTAACATTCAAATTGGTAAGTGTGAGTTGTCCATATTTGTTCTTATTTTACAATATTATATTGATTATTCTGGGTCCCTGCATTTATTTATTTATTTATTTATTTATTTATTTATTTATTTATTTATTTATTGTACGAGGGACTGAACATAGGGGCATTCTATCTCTGAGCTATATCCCCAGCCTAATTTTATTTTTTATTTTGAAACAGGATCTTGTTAAATTGCTGAGGGCCTTGCTAAGTTGTTGAGGCTGGTCTTGAACCTGTCACTCTTCTGTCTCAGCCTCTCGAGTACTGGGATTACAGGTGTGTGCCACCATACCTGGCTTCAATTACATAATAATTTTAAAGTCAACTTGTCAGTTTCTACAAAGGAGTTAACTTAGATTTTGATAGGAATTGGGTAAATCCATAGGGGTTTGTGCTGGTCATTCCTATAATTAGAGGTAGAATACTTTAGAGTTGTTAACAATTCATGGACATGGGATGCTTTTCCATTGATTATCATCTTTATTTTATTTTATTTTATTTTTGCGGTACTGGGGATTGAACTCAGGGACATTCTACCTCCGAGCTACACCCCCAGCCCTATTTTTTTATCCTTTATTTTGAAACAGGGTATCCCTAAGTTGCGGAGGGCCTCACTAGGTAGCTGACGGGCCGCAAACCCAGATCCTCCTGTCTCAGCCTCCCAAATGCGGGGATTACAAGCGTGCGCCACCACGCCCGGCTCAGTATGATTTTCTATATATGAGACCAGGTAATCTGTAAACAGAGATAATGTTGTTTCTTCCTTTCCAACCTGGCTGCCTTTTGCTTTTGTCTTCCCTTCTCTGATTGCCTTGTCTAGAAGTGGCAGAACAGAGTTGAACAGGAGTGGCCAGAGTGGCCTCCTTGTCTTGCTCCTGGTCTTAGGAGAAAGGACAGTGTCTTACCCCTAAGGATGGTGTTGGCTGTGTGTTCTTACAGATGTGCCCATCAGGTTGAGAACATTCCCTTCTGCTCCTAGCTCATGCACTGTTTTTATCATGAAAGGATGTTGGACTTTACTAAGTGCCTTTTCTGCATTCATTGCAGTGATTGTGTCATGGTTGCTTTTACTATATTGATGTGATGTGTTACATTAATTGATTTTCCAATGTTAAACCAACCCTTCATTCCAGGGAGAAATCCTGTCTGGCCATTGTGTCAGTCAGCTTTGCATTACTGTAATAAGTTACCTGAGATAATCAGCCTATAAAGATGAAAGGTTTATGTTGGCTCAAAGTTTTGGACATCTCAGTATGTGGTGGCCTGGCTCCATTGCTCCGGGGTCTGTAGCGGCATCACATCATGGTAGATTCTGGTGGAGGAAGTGTCTCACTCCATGGTGGCTGCAAAACAGAGAGAGAAGGAGGAGGGTCTGGGCCCCAATATTCCCTTCGAGGGCACATCCCAGTGACCTGACTTCCTCCAAGCAGCCCCCATCTCTTAAGGGTTCCACCACTTCTCGATAGCACCACGGGCTGAGGACCCTGAGCCTGTAACACCTGGGCCTTTGGGGACATTCAGACCCAGCTAGAGCGGCCCTGGTGCAAATCTTTTTATACACTGCTGGGGCTTTGGGGCTTTGCATCCATATCCTGGGGGAGATCGGCCTATAGTTTTCTTTCCTCTCGTGTTTTTGGTGATGGTGTGGAGGTGCGTGAGCTCACAGGATGCTCTGAGAAGCATTGCCTCCTTTTCTGGCTGTCGGAAGAGTTTGTAAAGAATCGGTGTTGCTCTTCCTGGTTTGTTTCCACTGTGACCTTTCTTACTCTCTTCCTTGTGCTTATTTACGATTAGCTTGGTCTTCCTCCAGTGTCTTAAAGTAGAATTAGGTGGCTTTTGTTTGTTTGTTTTTGTGGTAGTGGGGATTGAATTCAGGGACATTCTATCTGTGAGCTATACTCTCATTTCCTTTTATTTTTTTATTATGAAACAGAGTCTCACGAAGTTACTGAGAGCCTTGTTAAGTTGCCCAGGCTGGCCTCCAATTTGCAATCCTCCTTCCTCAGCCTCTTGAGCCTCTGGGATTACAGGCGGTGCCATGCTATGGTGCCTGGCTTGTGACTTTACTTTTTGTCTCCTATATGCCTCATGTATTTCTTTTTTTCCGGTACTGGGGATTGAACTCAGGGGCATTCTACCTCTGAGCTATACCCCAGACCTATGTTTTATTCTTTATTTTGAAACAGGGTCTCACTAAGTTGCGGAGTGCCTCACTAGGTAGCTGAGGCTGGCCGCGAACCCGGATCCTCCTGTCTCAGCCTCCCAAATGCTGGGATTACAAGCATGCGCCACCCCGCCTGGCTGCCTCATGTATTTTTGTTGTTGTTGTTTGTTTGTTTTTGTTTTTTGGTCACTGTTCCTCTCTTACTGCTTTCGTTTGCATTAAGTGAATATTTTCTAATGTAGCATTTGATCTCTTTATATGATTTTTTTCACTATACTTTTAAAATTTTCCCTTAGAGGTGCCTCTGCTGTGTACCACAAACACGTTTTAACTTTTCAGAATCAACTTCAGATTTGTACCAAATGGATTCCAGCAAGATATGAAAACACCGCGTTGCTCAGGTTTCCCTTTAGTGGTCTTGTTGCTATACACATTATATCTAAAAATTGTTGCTATAATTATTACTTTCCATTATTTATGACTTTTAAAGAAGCTTAGAAAAGAGGAGCACAATACGTACTTACAGCTCTTGTCATGTTGACCTTCCTTGTAACATTTCGGATGGCCTCAGCTCCTTCCCGGGGATTTGAATTTCTGTTTGGAGTTACTTCTGCTGCCCAGGGTGCTTTGGCTCCACACTCCTCCTCCGTGCTCTCCCTGTCAACATGTTTATTTCCATGTCATTGGCCCATCTATTCACTAGACACGTTGTATTCAGTTGCCTTCTTCATAAGAGGAGTGGGAGACATATGCGTGTGTACTGTCTGTTATAACCCTAGAATCACCTTCGCTGGTGGTCTTTTGTTCTTCAAGAGCCCAGAGGACCTGCAGCAGCAGGTGAGGCTGTCCTAGCTGTGAGGAAAGAGGAAGGTGCAGGCGCCATGCACACTGCCAGAGAGTGTTCTAGAAACATTCAACTTGAAATGGAGTATTCTAGAAACGTTCAACTTGAAATGAAGTATTCTAGAACCATTCAACTTGAAATGAAGTATTCTAGAAACGTTCAACTTGATGGAGTATTGTAGAAACGTTCAACTTGAAATGAAGTATTCTAGAAATGTTTAACTTGAAATGGAGTATTCTAGAAATATTCAACTTGAAATGAAGTATTCTAGAAACGTTTAACTTAAAATGAAGTATTCTAGAAACGTTCAACTTGATAGAGTACTCTAGAAACATTCAATTTGAAATGGAGTATTCTAGAAACGTTCAACTTGAAATGAGACCTCCTCACTGCGCTAGGCCTGCATCTGCCTCCCATCCCTCTCTATAAGCCTGCCCCTGTGCCAGGAGGACACTGCCCCTCACACCTGCCCCAGGATCACGCCAGTCAGAACTGTGCCCTGAGTTCCCATGACAACCAGCCGCACCAACCACACAGCGGGTCTGGCCACATCGCCCGGCCGCCCGGCCGGCTAGGCATCCTCCACCCTGTCCCCAGCGCAGCACACGGCGACCTTGCCTCAAAGCCCAGACTCTGGGGCTTCACGCATCCTCTTCCCTCCTCAGGGGCAGAAGTTTCATTTACAAGAATAAACACGGCCAGGGCGGGGCAGAGGGACAGCATCCCAGAACACCACCTGAGGGCTGCTTCCCTGTACCAAAGTGCATGGAGTCAAAACATCACTACCCGACCCTCCAGGCACACACGCAGCTCAGGACAGTCCCCGGCGCCCTCGGGGTGTCCCGGCCAGCAGCGCTCACACCCCGTGACCAGCAGCAAGAGAAAACAGCACGACTCCACAGAGACCAGGAAGAGGGAAGCTTCCCTCAGCCGCCAGGGAGTATAAATGGAGGACTGCCCAGGACATTACACACACGCACACACTCACACACACACTCACACCCACGCACACCCTCCTCCTGCCTGATCCACCATGGCCGCCTCCACCATGTCCATCTGCTCCAGCGACTCCTGGCAGGTAGACGACTGTCCAGAGAGCTGCTGCGAGCCCCCCTGCTACACCCCCAGCTGCTGCGCCCCGGCCCCCTGCCTGAGCCTCGTCTGCACCCCCGTGAGCTGCGTGTCCAGCCCCTGCTGCCAGCCAGTCTGCACCAGCTGCTGCACACCCTCGTGCTGCCAGCAGTCTAGCTGCCAGCCGGCTTGCTGCAGCTCCTCCCCCTGCCAGCAGTCCTGCTGCGTGCCCGTCTGCTGCAAGCCCGTCTGCTGTGTGCCCGTCTGCTCTGGCTCCTCCTCTTGCTGCCAGCAGTCTAGCTGCCAGTCTGATTGCTGCAGCTCCTCCCCCTGCCAGCAGTCCTGCTGCGTGCCCGTCTGCTGCAGGCCTGTGTGCTGTGTGCCCGTCTGCTCTGGCTCCTCCTCCTGCTGCCAGCAGTCTAGCTGTGAGCCCTCTTGCTGCAGCTCCTGCCCCTGCCC
>PVLC010045513.1:0-11773 GCA_004027655.1 Graphiurus murinus | reverse complement strand
TCCCCCCACTCACTCTCTTTCTCAGAAAGGGGAGGCACAGAGAGAACTATTTCTGATTTCAGACATTTCCTTTTAGCTCGAAGCTTATGAATAGATTAGTTTTCCTTCTTAAAATCCCAGACCACGTGAAAATAAAATCTGCATGAATTATTTTGTTATTTTATTTATGTTGTTTAATTTGAATTTCTGTTGTTTAATTTTAAATGCAAAACTTTTTTTTTTTTTTTTTTTTGCTGCCACAGAGAAAAATTACTATTATGAATATTGGTGTTTTCTTTGCTTCCTCTTTAATCTGTGGTCGCGTTCTGGAACCATGCAGAACTGGATGGCTTTCCTTGTCAGTCCATGCAGTGCTTTCCTTCCATTGTAAGGAAGTGGCTTGAATTTTGTACCCAGTCCTGACAATTTATATTTGACTGAACCTTTTCCGATTGTGATTATTCATCCTATCTTTGACCCTGTCCACAGATTTTCTGGTCTCTTCTTGCATCCAGCACAGATTGTCTTTGTATTGAGGATCTAATATTCTCCTAGTTTTATTTTTAAAAATACAGCATTTTATTCTCATTTTCATTCTCCTTATTGCTTCTAAGTGATTTCTAGGAAGAAAAAAGAAAAGAATTAACACGTTAATTAACACGTTAACACCATGCTATGAAGTCCCCTGTTTTAAGGATTAAGTATATGCAAAGGGGATGGTTTTTTGAAATATTTTCAAAAGTCCTCAAACCCTTTCATAAAAAAAAATAAAATACATCTTGCTGTCCATATGTTACATTATAATTTGAATACTTAACTTATTTGTAAAATAGACAAAGATTACAATGTAGAATTAAATCAAAGATACAGTAAATGAGAATGGTAAATCCCATGAATGGAAATTAAAATAGAGACACACATACCTGTATGTATATGCATACACAGAGAACACACACACACATACACACACACACACACACACACACACACACACACACATACACACACACAAATAAGTAAACACCAAAATGCTTTGTTTTTATTTTCAGTCACTTTTCAGGCAGTTTAATTATTTTAAATGTTTTATTTCATTACATTATTATATTACCCTCAGGATATTTTTTTTAATCTCACATAGCAAATTAGTCAAATTTTTAAAGATTATATTCTGCCTGTGTATCTTACTCACTCAGAATATCTACCTAGTAACCCTTACTGTGGTGTGATATCAACTCCTGGAAAATTGTTGCCAAGAAACTTTCAAAGCTTATCAATCCTTAGAAGGCAAGAGGAAAGAACTGCTCTCCCTGGTGAAGTTGCTTACCAGATTCCACTACAGTGACACTTCCCAGGAGGAAAGAGGCCTATTTTTACGTCGGATATACTTACCCTTGACACCTTTTATTTACTTTTCCTTGGTTCCCTTGACTAACCTTAGCGGCCAGGAGTACTATGGCCCCAAACCTAACACCCAATGTCAACAGTTCGGTTCTGAGAACAGTAACCCAGTGTTGAACCTTACCACACACTGAACTGCAGAGGTTCAGCTTTGTTAAAGAAGTTATAATTGTAAATGCACACTAAATAATAACTCTAGACTTGTTTTAATAAGGTAAGTAAAAATGTTGAGACTTTTAATGGAAAGATTATCACTTTAAAAAATACAGATTTTTTAAAAATTTGTATTATGAAGTACAATAAAAGCAAATATATAAGTGCACTGTGAGTTTAGAATTATATCAGCAGTTACAAAATTACTGAGATTTCTATATGATAAATTGTTTACTAAATTAGTTATAATAATATTTTCATCTTTAATACTATGCATCCATAATAGTATCATTTCAACATATAGTTAAAGTAAGATAACTATTAAAAAATTTCTATTCTTTTCCATTTCCTGTTTTTAATTTCTCCTTTCACCCCTCCTTGTCTGCTTTCTGTATTTTTCAGATGTATTATTTGGTATATAACCATTTAAGAATTGTTATACTTTCCTAGTGAGTAGTTGATCTCTTTACTAATGTGGATTGTCCCTCTTTATTCCTGGCAATCCTAATTCTAGAGTCTGCCATGTGCTATGTTAATACAGCCAGTCCAACCTTCTGTTAAGTTGCTGTATTACTTTATTAAATAGATGCAATCTTTCATGTAGTTTAGAATGAGTCAGGTGAGTATCATGGTTCCTAAAGCTTGAGTACCATGAGGAACCTGCCCCAGGTTTGTAGGAACCCTGTGTCTCTGTGAGTAGTCTTCTACAGACCAAGGACACTGACTGCTACACAGCATCTTACACTTGAGCAGGAATGAGAGGTAATCCCCATGGGCTCTGAGTCCCATGGTGCAGGCACCTACATGTTCTGGCTTCTTATTTAAACATGGCGCTACCAACAAGGGCTTGGGGTTAGTTGGAGAGCCCGAACTTTCACTAAAGCGTCAGCAGCATCATTACCAGGGGTCTGCCAAGGCTAATGCCCCGGAACATGATACATTATACCTCCTTCTTGGAAGCCCCTTTTCCCCAGGCCCTCCAACATACCCTTGCCCCACAATGGGTGATTCCCAATCAACCAGTCTCGTGCTATCCATCCGGGAGGCACAAGGTTAGTCCAGGTAGACTGTCCAATTGTTTGAACAGACATACAAGGGTCCAGTTGCTTTCATGAGAACTACTAAACTGTCCAGAGTTCAGCTGTCTGCCTGGGGTGTCCAGCATTGGTCTTATACCAAAATGTTTCCATGGTAGGTTATAAGGCCATGTGGGTGACTGCCTGTGACAGGAGCCATAAGTGTACCATGGTTCAATGGGTATAGGGCCTCTCCCTTCCTCCTAGGGACTTTGGGTGTTTCCCATTCCCATGCATCACAATACCAGGCTTCCATGGGTGTTGGGGCTTTCTCTTCCTCATAGGGAGTTGGGACATCTCCCACTTTGGTGGGCTCCAGGGTGCTATTGCTTGGAAATGCACTGGCCCTAACAAAGCTTTTCCCATTCACATAGGGATTTGGGGGGTCTCCCAATTCTGTGGGTTCTAATGGAAGCTGTTGCTAGAAACTGTACTGGCCCCAGCAAAGTATAGAACTGTTCAGACAAAAGACTACTACAAAACTGTGCTCATTGATCTAAGTATGCACCCCACTTTGTCAGAGTGGCTATTTGGGCTATTGACATCCAGGAGGTCTGAGTTTAGGACCTCAGCCAGCCTGCAGGAAAGTATGTACAGCCACTGACCCAGTACCTGTAAAGGGGTCACAAGCTAAGAGGGCATCATATACAGCCTCTGCCGCTTTCCATAGCTGTTACTAAAAACCCATCAAGGTTTTTCTTACCTAGAAAAACATCTGTTTTACTCTTCCGAGTTGAGAATATGTTTGTATCTTGTCTATCAGTGCTTCAGGTATCATCTTTGTCTTGCCCAACCGGACAACTCCCAAGAATTTGAAAGAATACCCAGGTCCCTGGACCTTGTTTTTCTTTAACAGCCCACACCATCCCTGAGGAGTGACTGGGACACTGCTTTCAGCTGCTTCTAACTCTGCAAGAGAATCAGAGGTTAATGCAATATCATCAGTATAATTGTACAACCATAGATTCTCAAGCTTCCAACAGGAGGACAAATTCTGTGCCACCAGACCATGGCACAAGGTGGCACTATGCAGATATACCTGGGACAATACCAGAGAGGTTCACTGTCCACATTCTCATGTAAAAGCAAACTGTTCTTGGCTTTCCAGAGTAATGCCAATGGAGAAAAAGGCATTTACCAAGTCTACAACATAACGGAACTGTCCCAGTTTGTGTAACAGATGATGCATCAACTTCAATGTTGGGTTCCCCTGCATTCAAGGTTGGTATCATTTTATTTAGCTACTGATAGTCTGCTGTCATATTCCAGGAACCACTGGGTTTTCATGCTCGCCACATGGGAATGTTGAATGCACTATGAATTGGGCCAATTATACTTGCCTCTTCTAGCTTCAGTGTCGCTTGTCCAATTTTCTCCTGACCCCTGGTAACTTGTACAGCTGTGCACTCACAATCCTCATGCAGTGGGGGAGTTATAAGGAAGCATGGTGGGGATATCTTCTAGTAATAGTCTTTACCACATGCACCAGTAGCCAGAATTCTCTGACACCATCAATCCATGTAACAAGTTCACCTCCAGGATGTACTCAGTTATGAAAGATATATACATGTTATATTGCTTAGGAAGCAAATGTTCTATTCCAAAAATTACTATGGCAGGTCATACTCTAATGAGACAGCCCCCATAACCCTCTATGGCAGCCTTAGGTCCAGTAAATTTGTTTGGATTGACAAAAAGTAGAGTGCTGCCCACTCCTGTATCAACTAGTGCCATGATGCATTGCACATTGTGGATGGATCAGTAAATAGTCAATTCCACATGCAGCCTCAGGTCCACCCCTTCCTCTGCCAACAAGGAATCCCAGCCGAGTCCCTATTCTTGGAGAAATGTGGCCCTCATATGTCTCTTCATTTCCTCAGCCTTTTTTGAAGGAAAAGGGGTGTACCTATAGTTTCGGCAAAGCTGCTGCAAAAGTGCCAGGAGCATTTCATTGGGATGGCCATTTATCTTCTCCTCTGCCAATCGGGCCACAAATAGATCATACCATATCTGTTTATGGCTGATCTTTATAGGCTTTTCATGTCCTGATTTATTTTTCTGTGACTTATAGCCCAGATCCTGCTGAGCCCATAGCCTTTTTCCTTACTATGACTTGTACTTGAGCTGTATGCTCCAGCCTGAGCATTTCCATATCCCCCAGCCAGGCCAATGTGGCCATTACTACATGCACTGGCTGATCGACATAAGGGGCCAGGAGAGTGGCCATGGTCATAAAGTGTCCTGGAGGCCAACTGCCAGTATAAGGTCTTTCATATGAGCTGTAAGTGGCTCTTCAATGGGCTGGTATTCTAGGTTTCAAACATTTTTCACAATCTCAGCTCACATGTGATCTGCACCAAATCTAAATAGGTAGTCCACTTACCCACAATCTCTGGCAACTCATTTGTGTTTTTCCAAACTGTGCAGGCTGTGGCCCTGCAACAATTAATTCAAGTCTCATTCCCAGCTTACACATTAGTCACAGACACATTCTGTAGTCACTCCAGCAAGGAGGGCATAGTGGTTACACTAGCCTACTTGGTCATTTCTATTAAGTTAAGTTCAATATTCTTGGCCCTATTTTCTCACAAGTGCAACAGACATGCAGGGGTCATTTCTCCTCTTCTGCTTGCATTGTTTTGCCAAATCATGTAACTCCATAGGCATACATTGAGTCATAGTAGTGTGACAGGTGGATCGTCCAGGTCCTGCAACCCCTTACCCAGGACCCAAATACTCTTCTATCTCTCAATTCTGCCTTAGCAGGAGACAAATGTGTAAGAGGAAGCCTACTGAACTCCTGGAGCGAGAAGCAGGAGCAGAATCATTCAGGCCATGCAGTACTCATTCAGCAGTCTCTACATGTTGTTATAAATCTTCTTCCTGTCACTGCAGCCAATGAACCTCTTGAGTCAGCTCCTGAGTGTCATGGATGGTGTGCGCAACATTGTCAGGAACATGGAGACACCCATTCAGCTGCCTTTCCACTGTGCCACCAGGACATAGATCTCCAGCATTTCCAATACCCTCTGGACCTCATCTGTCTGGGGATTTACCTCATCCCAATCTTCTGGCAGGGTCCACACCACCAGATATTTAGCAACTGGAGGTCAGGTCTTTTCCATCCTGGGTTGTTCTTCATGGGGCTGCTCCTCCAGAAGGTCACTAGGGGGCACTCACTTCATCTTGCTGACTATGCCAATTGTCAGGTGCCTGCAAGGGCCAGCTGCAGCTGCAGGGGAGGTTTCAATGGTGAGATCCCCAGAGAAAAGAAAGCACATGGAGTCACCATCTGGAGGAGAACAAACATTGGCTTTATTTTACAGGCCTGTCCCTTATATAGGGTTCTGGGCAAAGTAGCGCATGTCCATGCCAGTGTGATATGTGCACGCATGTTATACTTACATAACTATGTACACATCTGGGGCTGTGTGAGATGCACTCACATCTGCAGTTTCACTGGTGTCATGTCTACACCTCCAGCCTGCACTTCCTCCAGGCCTCCATAGGCTCAGATTCCAAGTTACGGCATCGTGGCATGCTGAGTAATTTGAACTGAAAAAGGTTGAAAAGTCCTCAGAAGCAAGGTCTTTCTACCCTTCTCAGGTCTTCCTCTTCCCTGAGAAAAGGACCAATCACTCTTAAATGACTTAGCCAGAGTCATTCCTGTTTTACAAAGTTGTAAAGCAAGTCAGTAAAGACCTGGAAGGAGTTAAAGGTCATAGCAGGGTAATTGAGTTCAAGAGCAGTAAGCAAATGCAGATATCTTGTATTCCATATAATCAGTGTTGTTGTCATGGCTCTTCCTTGATTCAACTGAACTCAGAGCATCTTACATACATTACCTCTACTCTCCAGGGAATTATTCATAACCTTTTAAGGCATGTATATGCTTTAAATTCCTCTGAGCACTAGAAAGATTTTGACATGCTTGTTATCCCTGTTGGCATAGTGCCTCACAGGAGGAAAATTAATCAATGATGTTAATATTAATGAGGATGTAATTCCTTTGAAGACAAATTAAAGAAAATCATGACCATAGGTGACAGAGCTCATCATTGCTGAGCTAACACTGAATAGCACCAGCCAACTCATAAACCGCTACATTTTTGAGGCACAGTGAGGTAGAATAATGCTGTTGCATGTCACTATTGAATAATAATTTTCTCTACGCAAAAACCTGTTGACTGATAAGGGATATTTATATTGATCATCACTCTCTGGCTTATAATTATGGCTCTCAATCACTGAGTCTACCAAAATGTAAGCTGTGTTCACATGACATCAAAATCTGCAGGTAAAAACTAAAATGAGCCCAACTATATTTTAAAATAAAATATAAAAAGGGCTAAGGGAGTAGCTCAGATGTAGAATGCCCCTGGGTTCAATCCCCAGGAAAAAAAAACCAAATACAAAAACAAAAACACACCAAAGCTAAAAGAGCAAACACTCAATTTAAC
Organism: Graphiurus murinus; assembly: GCA_004027655.1. Classification (NCBI taxonomy): domain Eukaryota; kingdom Metazoa; phylum Chordata; class Mammalia; order Rodentia; family Gliridae; genus Graphiurus; species Graphiurus murinus. The sequence goes on along the minus strand of PVLC010045513.1, from coordinate 4,707 downwards.
AAGTAAATATTTTATTTATTTTGTTTCATTTTACTTTTCATACTGGGGAATGAAGCCAGGGCTGTTCTACCTCTGAGATAGGTCCCTAGCCCTATATTGTTTTCTATTTTGAAAAAGGGTCCCACTAAGTTGCTGAGGGCCTCTCTCAGTTGCTAAGACTAGCCTAGGACCTATAATCCTCCTGTTTTAGCCTCCCAAGTACTGAGTTTACAGGCGTGTGCCACCACTCATATCTGTAACTTTGTTATTTAAGTTATTATTTCTTGCAGTTCACTCTAGTGTTTCTCTGGTCTTTCAATTTTCCATTGATGATACCTTCTCTGTACCTAATGTTCCTCAGCATATAGCACACCCTATTATAATGGAAGAACATGGAATTCTTTTAGGAATTCTATGTTCTCATGAGTAATTCATGAAGAACTTGATTTATATATTGATCTTGGCAAATTGTCTATTTTACATCATACTTTATGTTTAGAAGTTGCACCTGCTTGTTCACCTTTCTCAATGAAGACTTGCTTGTTATCACCTTAGAATTTCCCAACCATTGACACTCTAGTATTTCTCTATGTATCAAAACCTCCTGTATTAATTTTCCATTTTAATCCACATTCCATACTATCATTACTTTTCTATTTATAAAAATAAACAAAATATGTTTCAGATGACTGAGTATAAGAATATCTATATTCTACTGTAATCCAGAATTATATTTAAAATATATCTACCTTATATAGTATTGGTATTATTTTTGTCCCTCAATAAAATGAGGCTTTAATTAATTTTTTGGTGAATGTGATTTGTTTTACTCTCACACACCCATGCAATTCACTGACAAGGTGGATTGTTGCTATTATTCCTGATCCCATAGATCCTCTAAATCATTTCTTCACCACTCTATTCTATTATACACCCACTCTTCCCTATAAAAAAATAAACTCTCATTTTTAGGATTGCATATGCAACTTTTCTAAAACATACTTCTTCTCTTGTGGCTGTGTTTGGTGGCTTCACAGATCCTATGTCTCACTCATGTACTTATTTGAGTCACATCATGGCCATCTCTGCCATAATCTTGGCAACCTCAATGTATGTATTAAACATTCTACACTAGTTAATGATATATCTGCTGGTTTTGACCGCTTCCTTTCAGCTATTTTACTCATACTCTGAAACTTCTCAAAAGCCTTTAAGATATTATATGAACACTCAGATGTGAGCCATTATTTTCTGGACTTGCAGCCTGCCGGTTCACCTTTCTCAATGAAGACTTGCTTGTGATCACCTTAGAATTTCCCATCCATTGACACTCTAGTATTTCTCTATGTATCAAAACCTCCTGTATTAATTTTCCATTTTGATTCACATTACATACTATCATTACTTTTCTATTTATAAAAATAAACAAAATATGTTTCAGATGACTTGGAAACATAGATAGTGGGACTTTACCCATAATTTCACCATCCAGAGATAAGATTTTAGCATATATTTTTTCATACACACACACATACACATACATCACACATCATACACATTTATTAATTTGGCAGGAAAAGTATAAATTGCAAAGTTGTTAAGAAATGAGAATATGGGTTCACTAACCAAACAGACCTGGGTTCTAATGTATAGCAAGCAGCTCTGTGACTTTGGACAGATTAGATTACCTGAATGTTCTCCAATTTCCTTATCAGTAAAAATCAGTTGAAAAAGATCCCACTTAAGGAGTTCTTTAGAGAGCCAGTGGAATAATCTTTTAAAAGATTTTAGTAAAATAAAGAGCACATTGTAAGAAAAAAGAGTATTAATTGTTTTTCATATTATCATTGATTGATATTAACTCAATAAAATATGAACTAAAGATGAATATTTAGAACTTCTTTATTATTCCTTTATTTTTCTATTATAACTATGGTTTATAGGCATGACATTTTTAATGTATACTATTATTTTATTTGCACCAACTACAAAATTTTATTAGCTGTCTTTCTTTCAAGTCTCTTCACAGTTTAATGTTGGCTGAAGATAATCAAGATTTCAGAGAAAATCTTTTTTTCATCTAGACATCTAAATAAACCTAGTTCTTAACTCCATGATTATGAATCTGATACTGAGAATCATTAAATAATAGAAAAAAACTAACAGTGTAAAATAAGGCAAAATTACATTAGCAAATGTATGGAAAAATTCTGGAAGCAAAATATGTATTTTTCATAATCCATATAGTTGTAATTATAAAAATATCCTTTAATATGGAGAACTGGTGAAATGGGAAAATAAACAAAACAAGTAAGAAAAAGGCACACTGAGGCAAGAAATAATTGTGAAGAAAGCAAGAAGAATCTTCTAGAATACGAAAACATCTCTTTTCCACATGACAAAATTATTAAAAACAAATTTTAATAAACATTTGGATAAAAAATAAAGTGTGTAGAACTAAAATCCCAGGTCCTGATTTTAAAAGTGAGACTACAATGCACCAATAAAAGTATATTAAAGATGAAAGAAGGAAAGAAAGTCCATGTTTTTTTTCAATAACAAGAATGAGAAGGACAAAGACAAATAACACAAAAAATTTGGGTGTGAAGAACAGAACAATCTGTCTCCCATGTAACAGAATTCTAGAACTGAACGTAGTGAATATGATGAAAAGAAAATATTAAAACAATAATGAAAGGACATTTCCTTAAGCTAAAAGTTTACTAGAATTCTCAAAACCAAAGACCCATTGATTGAACAAGGTTAATGTAATATGCCATTGATATAGACATGTACTGGGGGTATTTCAGAACTCCAGGGATAAACAAAAAATATTGTGCCAATTTCAGAAATAGAAGAGCATAAGAGAGATATGGAACATGGCATTCCTTCAACAATTCCAAGAAGTACAACTTTAATATATTTAGATGATAGCAAAAGTGTTAAAAGTATATATGGGTTGAGAATACTTGCCATGTCTATACCTAAAATGCACTGCTACTCTAAAGGAATGTTAACCTCTAAATAAAATTATATGGAGAATATATGGAAACACAAGCTATAAGAAATAGGGGCCACTATATATTATCTTAGGTTGTAGATAAAACTGAAAAGAAACTGTGTTTTTTGAGGCATTCTCCTTGAATTTTCAGAACTTTGCATTGTTTTCCTGTGTACCCATAAAGTTATGCAAGTTCAGTTGTGCACTGAATTACGTGGTCTCTTTAGAATCAATCTATCAAGAAAACATAATATGCACAATTAAGAAAATTCATAAAACTCAAATATTTTAATAGAAATTGAAGATGTAAAAGGAGTCTATCTTCCAATTAATGTGTCATGAAGTAGAGACTTATATGTATAATTAAATATGAAATAACAAAATGCAAGAAAAGTTGCAATAATATATATAACTCAATTGCACATGTACATTGATCATCACCTAGGTGTATACATGCATACATATAAAATATACAGTTTTACATAAAACTATGTGCTAGAAATTATATATATATACATGTCATCATAACATGCATTATATCAAGAAGACAAAAAATTCTTAAAAATAGAAATATATTTGAAAAGATTCGTTTATAGTGACTATTAGATATTTTATTTTCTTTTTATATACCTTCATATAAATAATAGTAGCTGCTTATAAATATTGAATTAAGGAAACATACATTGTTTTATATTTGTATTGGACTTTATATTTATTTTAACAAATATTAATTGGATTACAGTTGATGTTCAAACCTTTCCTTACTTATAGTTTTATATTTTTACTATAATTTCTTATTGATAAATTCTACTTATATTTTAAAGATATTTTAAATCTTTATTTTTCTAGTAAGATTTAGGATAATATTGTATTTCCAGTCAGTATATGTGCCTAAATAGTTGTCCTTGCATATGAGTAGATGAGAAATTCCCAAATCATATTTTTCTTTTCAACTTTTTGAACCTTATTTAATTTTTAAAATTTCCATCATATTGTGCTTCAAAGAACTAGGAATCTGTTGTGTTTTTCTTTATTTAAAGTATAACTTATGCCCTCAAAATGAAAATTTAATTTTCCTTTTATCCTTAAAATTCAGTATTTTCAAAAGGATTGAAATTTCTACCTCTATAAAGCAATGCTTCTTTATCTGTAGAAGTCAATTGGTCTTTAGCTCCTGGAGACTTTTTTTTTTCCAGCTTTTTATGTCAGAATTTGCCTCATGTGCTTCTTTCTCTAAAAGCTCTATTATGCCTAAGATGTATCTCCCAGATCTAATGTTCATACCACTTATTATTAATCTCACCACTGGAATAAGGATAATAATTTCAACAATAATATTAGTCTCTAATATTTATAAAGCCCTAATATATGCCAAATATTATTTAAAAATCACACACCACATTTATTTATTTATTTATTTATTTATTTATAACTTAAATCAACTCTCTAGCTCCTATTAGTATTGTTATTCATAGATGGAAAAGCTGAAGTATCCTGCACCATGCGGCTAGGCAGCACAACTGAAAACGGACGTAGCCTAGGTTGAATGGAGCCTGTCCACGTTGGTGAGGACAGATCTTCCTCTGTCCTGATTCAAGCGCCAGACTCTTCTGGAGACACCTCGCAGACACACGCAGAAGTAATGTTTCATTAGCTTTGTGTGCATCCTTTCGTCCAGTCAAGTGGACACTTAAAATGAACCATCACCACTGAGTATGGTGGAATCA
>PVLC010045512.1:0-11802 GCA_004027655.1 Graphiurus murinus | reverse complement strand
TGATGTACTTTCAGGAACATATCAAAGTCAATCACTAAACTGAACTTGAGAAGGAGGGAGGACGAGGAATGACAGTAGCCAACTTTTGTTTATCCATAAAAACTAATGTAAGATGCAATAGAAGATCTCATTATAAGTCTTAGGTTAACAAGGTTTGGGGATGATTCTATAATTAAGCCTTTGTTTTCTATTTTTCCCCTCAAAATAAAAAACAATGCATTGTATTTGTAAACCATTTTGAAAATTATGACACACTTTTATGTTGTTTATTTAATCTCTACATAACTGTGGGAGATGTAGGGCAGACTACTAAGGTCCATGTTTTAGTTAATTGTGGCTTGACTAGGGCTGCACTGCTCCCAGGCAAGTATCAGGACTTCTGTGTAAACCAAGCCCTTCTGATCTCAAAGTCCATGTTTTTTCTCTCACAACATGGTTAATGTTTCTCACACATTATGCTCCTGTAGTGGCAACTGTGATTTTCCTTGTTTGGAAGGTTTTGATGTAGATTTTGTTCTTCTTACATGGTTGTACATATGCTGCAGAGCCCCTGTGCTCCGGTGACCACACTGACTAGTAGCAAAATTTCCAGTGTCACAGCAGTTTTAAAGATATCCTTAGCCCTATTCTTCAAAACCAATGAAATAAAAGGAGATTTCTATGTTTCAGCCATATATAAAATGCAGGCAATAGCGAATTAGTATTGCAGAATTGTTGGCTACCTGTGAATCTAATTAGGAAATAACAATAATTTGAAATTAATGAGCAATTGTTTTTCTTTTTATTGTTCTGGCTTTTGTTTGTAAGTGTTAAAGCACAATGCATCATTTTTTTTTTCTGCCTAGCTAGTCAGGACTTGGAACTTCTGCTTCCTTATAGTGCTAATATAACATGACATAATCGATGTTCCTAGCTAGTCATCTGAAAAGGTTATGATCTTTTCATTCATTTCCAAGTCTTTGACTTTATCTTCTGGAACTTGGACTCCCTCCCAACACCTTCAACTGAAAAAAAAAGTGAAGATTCAAGTGTATGAAAATTTGTTTTTTCTTTCTATATCTTCTCATTAATTTTAGTATCAGTAAAATCAAATATGTTTTTGTTTTAGAATCTCTCTCACACTCTCCTCTCCCCATGCAACAAATTTCCATGGGTAATGAACAAACACTAAATGCAATAGAAAATTTTCTAAAGTGTGTTTATTTCCAACTGTCTCTGCTGGTGTATGCCAATGTGTTGACGGTGAGGGCAGGGCAGGAATAGGTGAAGATTTTGTTTCATGCGATGCTGATAGAAAAGCATGAAAATTTATCATTTAGCCAGATGAAAGTCTGCATGCAGATTTTATCAATTTTCTTTTCTTTCCTTTTTTTAAAATTTTGGTACTGGGGAATGAACCCAGGGTTGTTCTGCCCATCAGCTACACCCCACCCCTATTTTATTTTATTTTTATTTTGAAACAGGGTCTTGTAAGTTGCTGAAGACCTCACTAAGTTACTGAGGCTGGCTTCAAACCTGCAATCTTCCTGCCTCAGATTCCCAATTACTGCGATTACAGATAGGTGCCACCACACCTGGTTAAATCAATTTTCTTTCCTTCTTTCTTTTTCCTTTCTTTCTTTCTTTCTTCTTCCTTTCTTGGTGCATTGTAATCATACATCATGATGAGGTTCACAGTGTTAGAGGCATACATGTCACAGCTCTGAATGAGTCTTCCCCCAGCTCCGACCCCACTCCCTCACCCTCCCTGTGCATAACATTGTAATTAGCATTGATAAACCTTTGTATGTACATCATGTCTACTGAAGTGTTTCCCTCATCAAATCTTCTTCTCCCTGCCCCTCCCTCCTTTAGGTACCCTCCATCACACCACTAAGGTTTCTTTTCCTTTGTCTAGAGTCCCTCCTGTGACCCAACTTCCTTAGCTTCCACATATGAGGGAAAACATCTTACCTTTTACTTTTTGTGAGTGACTAATTTCACAGCATAATATTCTCCAGTTACCTGCAAATGACACAAATTTGTTCTTCTTTATGGCTAAGTAGAATTCCACGGTGTGTATATCCCAAAATTTTGTAATCTATTAATCTGTTGTTGGACATCCAGGCTGGTTCAATAGTTAAACTATTCTGAATTATGCTTCTGCAAACATAGATATACATGAGTTACTATGGTAGTCTGATTTCAATTCCTTTGGGCAGATATCCAGAAGTGGTATAGCTGGTCATATGGTAGGTTCATTCTCATTCTTCTGAGGACCCTCCACTCTGATTTCCAAAGTGTTTGCACAGGATGTATCAGAATTCCTACTTCTCCACATCCTCACCAGCATTTTTTATTGTTTGTATTTTTAATGGTTGCCATTTTAATTGGGATTAGTGAAATCTCAGAGTAGTTTTGATTTGTGTCTCTTTGATTGTTAATGATACTGATAATTTCTCATATATATATATCATATATATAATATATACATATATATTAGTCATTTGGATTTCTTTTTTAGTGAAGTGTCTATTTAGTTTACAGTTACCCAGTTTTGATTGGATTATTTGTTTTTGGTTTTTTGATGTTTTTGTTTTGTTTTGGTTCTGATTTTAAGTTTCTCCTTGTACATAGTTTTAAAATAAATATAGGTCCATTAAATCCTAACAAAACTACATTTTCATTTTAAGAAGGATGATGAATAACAAATATGGAGTTGTGTAGGTTTGAACTAGGTGAGAAACAAAAACCCCATGAACTCTTTAGGAAGTATCTGAAAATAAGCAGTTTCCCATCCATGTTCTGATGACTTTGTAAGGAGAAAAGTCTGTTCCTACATGATGAAAACCTTATCAAGTCCATGTGGCTCCTTTCTTTGTTATTTAAATGGCTTTATGAATCTTTCCAGATGAAGCAGTCTTCTCATGTGACATAGAGAGATATTAAACCAGATATTTACATTCCTAATAGGTTCCTGATAAATTTTATTATCAAAATCAGACTCAGAAAGCCAGGCGTGGTGGTGCACGCTTGTAATCCCAGTATTTGGGAGGCTGAGATGGGAGGATCCAGGTTCACAGCCAGCCTCAGCTACTTAGTGAGGCTCTCTGCAACTTAGTGAGACCCTGTTCCAAAATTAAGAATAAAAAATAGAGCTGGGGATGTAGCTCAGAGGTAGAATGCCCCTGGGTTCCATCCCCAGTGCCGCAAAAAAAAAAAAAAAAAAAAAAAAAAAAAATCAGACTCAGAGTCAATGTTACAATATTCAAGGTTATGACCGAATTTTAAAAGTTACTTAAATTATTCCAAAGTATATAATTCTGAACCTTTACACAAGATTCTATTGCATAGTTATAGCCAAATTATAATTATCATAAATTACCACTTGCATTGTTTATAAAGGACATTCTAATCCATTCTTTGGCTCAGTTTATAGTCCTAGCAATCCACGAAGCCTGGGATATGAAGGTGGATGAACCCTGTGGCCAGTGCATCCCCTAAGCCAGCACTAGCTGTGCTTTGCTTCTCTCTTTCTTACAGGCTTTGGTGTAAGCCCTGTCATGCTACAGATCACATATACAATGCTGTACATGTGTTTATTCACTAAAATGGACTTTCATTATGAAAAAATTTTCCTCCTGAAATCTCTACCTTTGATCTAACTCCCGTCATGTGATTATGTGGATAGGTGTCTATATAGGAGCAAAATCATCCTGCATATAGAAGGGGATCTTTGCACAGAAGGGGATCTTTCCACCCCTTCTGTTATTGACAATTGGAAAAGTCAAACATGAAGTTTCCAGACTTTGAAAAGCTAGAGTTCTAATCTAGAACTAGATTAGAGTCTTGGAAAAATAGACCTTAATGTTGTATCATCTGTGTTTGCCCAATTCTCCCAAGCCAGTCTTCCTTAAAATCTACTAATTATAGCATTCTTGTCTTTGCAGATAAGTGAGTGACAAGGGATTATAAACAGAGATCACAATCTTAAGAAGCAAATGAAGGTCTTTCCTCAGAGACTCATGCTTTCAGTTAACTAAATGTTAGTCCTTTTTATCCATTTATTTATTGAGCCACAAAAGCAGAACACACAAGTCAACCTCTCACATGCACATTCTTGCCTACTTTGGTGAAAACATCAGTATACCTAAGTGTGTATATTGTATATGTCCTTTTTTATAAAAATCAATTAAATTTTATGAAAGTACTGCAAGTGTATCATTTTAAAAGATATCTGTGTGTGTGTGTTACTGAGGATCAAACTCAAGGCTCTGAGCTTCACTCCCAGCTCTATTTTATTTTTTATTTTGAAACAGGGTCTCACTAAGTTTCTCAGACTTACCTCAAATCTGTAATCAGCTTTAGAAGTAAAATTGGCTGGATGTGGTGGTGCACACGTGTAATTCCAGTATGTGGGAGGCTGAAAAAGGAGGATTGCAGGTTCAAGGCCAGCCTCAGCAACTTATCAAAACCCTGTTTCCAAATAAAAGTAAAATATGGGTAGGATGTAGCTCAGAGTTAGAATACCCTAGTACACATACACACATACACACACACACACACACACACACACACACACATACACAGACACACAAAGTAAAGAGAGAGGAAGGAAAATTGTATTCTTAGGCTTATATAAAGAACTGGCAGGGTCTATCTCTTCCCAAATCCTGCCCCACAAGGTGTCACAAGGTGCCATTTTCTACTCTTTAGATGTGCTATCTGCTATTAATATATTTATGCTAAAATGTATTTAAGGAATAAAAATACCTTACCTTGTTTATTTAGATTTTTTTCACTTTTGCAGCTTTAAGGTATAATTAACTTATAATAAACTCTACACAAAGTTTCTCAACATTTATTGACTTTTAGCCTTACTTTGATCCTCCAGGATCTCCTAAATGTCCAGTGATCCTATACTGACATCAAAGAATGAAGCACCTACAAATTAAGCACACCTTCTGTGTGTTTGTGGATGGTAGACTTCAGTAGAGGGAGATGATATGTAAATGCAGCTATTTTGTTGGTGAAGCCCTAAATGTTAGTCTTAGTTGACATCTTCTCTGACATTGTGCAGAAAAGGATACTTTAGTCTCTGCCTTCAGGGTGCAAGCCTGGCTACTGACCCTGTGAGAAGATGTTAGGGGTCTTAGCATCCTATATGCACATTTTTACTCAGCTCCTCTGTTTTAAGTCAAGCTTATCCTCTGTTCTCTCCTGGGTCAAGTGTTTCCAAATCTAGACCCTGGTTTGTTTAATTTATGCAGAGTCAACCCCTATTCTCCTGTGAAGATAGAAGAGGTTGTCACTGAGCTATCTGGGGTGCAACTGGGATCCTGAAGTCCCAGCTGAAGCATGTGTGTGGGTTTTCATCCTGAAGTGGGCCATCTGTAGGTCTCCTGAAGGTCTTTCCAGGACTGACAAAGATAGAACTGTTGCATGACAAGAACTTCCTCATAGGGTCCTAGACAGATATTTGAGAGATAGTGTTGTCTCATGTCTTTTATGATGGTGTGAAAGATATGAGCCCGTGGCTCTGAAATCTTCTGATTTGTGGATTTCTTGTTCTCAAAATGGTTGTACCACAATTTCTACCTTTGTAGTAGAAATCCAGAGACATAGACAGCTGGGTTACTTTCCTGTATCCATTTTTTCCAGATTATCTCAGTAATTATTTGTCAGTTCCAATGGACAATCTTGAACTAGGTATAAGCTGTCATTCTCAACAGTCTTTAAATCCAAGTTGACCACTTTGGGAGACTGGAGACCAATATTCCAGACCTTCAGTGGTTTTTCACTTCCTGAAGGTCTATAGCTGGCTCCCTGTTTGTACCCATTTCTGCAGACACATAGGATTTAGATTCTTCTTTTTCTTTTGCATATTATGTATGTTGCTGTCATTTCTCTTTAACAAATTGTTTTCTTCCCTCTCAACCACTTTGCTCTTATGGATTTTTTTTTCTCTTCTTTATCTTTTTTTGGGTAGAACTTAGAGAGGAAGCAGTTATAGTTGAATGTGCTGTCTGTCATGCTTATTCTGTGGTCTTAGATCTCACATTTCTAAAACATTTAAGCTCTAAAAATGTCACTGAATTGTACACTTAGAGCTTATATGTTTCAATACTCTCCTCAATAGTTAAATATAGAATTATCAAAATTTCATGTCTCTTTTTTACCATAAACCCATACAGATATATGTATATATATATATATATATGTATATATGTATAATATGTATTTATATATATAAATAACTGAAGACTTTTTTGTTTAGATATAGATGAAAATAAATGGGAGATCAATATAATTGGCACTATAGTTGTGATGGTTTGTCTGGATTGTCAACCTGACTGGATCATGAAACACTTAAGATGATATAAGTTTGGGTATATTGATGAGATGACTGATTTATGTAATGATAGACTAAAGGGGAAGTCCTGCTCTGAATGTAGGCAGCACAATTCTGATAGGTGCAAGACAAGACCTGGATAAAAGAAGGAGAAAGGCATGCAAAGGAGTGAATAAAGGGTGTCTGATCTCATCTGAGATATTGGTCTTCAGCTCTTCAAACTGGATCTTTATCATCATTTCTTAAGGGAGTTTCCTGGCCTTTTCATCTTGGACTGGGACTGAATTAATGGTTACTCTGATTCTGAGACTCCAGCTCATGGACCTCTCAACCATTGCTGGTTCTTCCAACTCTTCACATGCAGTTGGAAACTTGGGACTACACTGCTTTGGACTATAAGCTGATTTGATAAATTCCCTTTTACCAAGTATGCATTCTGTGACTTCTGTTACTCTAGTGAACTCTGACCAATACAATAGTTAACCATATTTGTCAAAGGCAGACCTATTTTAGGGAAAGTAACAACAATGCTAAGAAAAAAAAAAAAAAAACTAGAAGACTATGCTTTACTATTCTTAGTTGGTTCCTGCCTTCTTCTTCTTCTTTTTTTTTTTTTTTCCAAAAAGTGAAAAACAGGAAGGAAATAAATCGACTAGTTTTCCTAAAGGAAGGAAAGAAGAAAATGAGCAAAACTGAGGTTTGACCAAGTGATTTATGCCCCCAGTGGCACAAAAGACTGAGTAAAAACCTCAGGAAGGTGAAATATTTGTGGCAGATGCTCTTTCAACAGTGGCTGGTAAAGCATGACAAGCACTTTGAGAGCATCTGATACATTTCTCACAAGTATTCTACTGTTCTCTTTGTATATATGGGAGGAGGGAACACTGAATATAGCCTTCAGAATCTCCATCTGTATGTTATAATATTAGTTTTAATTTCAGTGTACCTGTAACTGCAAATATACAATATTTATTTTCAGTGATAAAGTCTTTAGTCATAGATCTCCTAATCAGAAACACAGATTCAAATGCCTACAAAAGTCAGGCAGGTAGGTCAATATGGGGACTGGTGAATCACAAAGAGTGGCATAGCCTCCTAAAGCTGCTCAGACTTAAATTAACATAAATATAAGCAATAAAAAAGTTAAAATACTTACATTAAAAACTGCACCAATAAAAATATATAACTAAATAAATAAATAAATACAGAAAGTATTATTAAAAAAAAAAGAAAAAGAAAAATGAAATAGATCAAACTTTTAGGTTCCTGGATACTGGAGGTCACCAGTTTAATTTCTAGTTGAGGAAATGTTGGGCGAGTTCCCAACTTCTATGGACTAAAGGAGCAGCAGATATATCCTTCACCTAATTCTCTATTAGAAATGTACTCAGCTTCCTATTTAGATTTTTCTTTGCCTTTTCTCCTTTCTCTCAAGATGTTTTATCTCCTACTTCTCTAGTCTTCTCTCCTTCTGTCATTGTGCCTGCCTTTTTTCTCTTTAGTTGCCCTTCTTCAACTCTCCCAGAGGTCAATAGAGGGGATGAATTTTATATGTAGATATTCATATAACTCTTCAATTGTGCTGAATCCTCCTAACTGGCTAATTTTCCTTTTCAGAAGCCATTGATGGCATCTCCTTACCTGTAGAACAGGCTATACTGCTCAGCTGACATTCCAGGTCTTCCACTGACCCCTGCTTGCTTTGCCAGCCTTGTCTCAAGACAATAAGCTTCCCAGTCTCCCAAATCCACAAGATCATTGCTGCCAGTGAGCCTGCAAGGCAGACTGCCTCCTCCTTACCAGCCATCTGTGTCCCTTCACTTTGCCTGGAACATGTCTTGAATATTGTGGGTATTTAATAAACATGAAGTGAATTTGAAATTTTTGTTGTCCATTTGAAAGCAAATGAGTTGAAGAATTGCTATTTCTCAGTTCAATATTTTAAAGCCAATTAAATTATATTTTGCTAGCTGGGCGTGGTGGCGCACGCTTGTAATCCCAGCATTCGGGAGGCTGAGACCAGAGGATCCAGGTTCACGGCCAGCCTCAGCTACCTAGTGAGGCACTCCGCAACTTAGTGAGACCCGGTTTCAAAATAAAGAATAAAAAATAGGGCTGGGGGTATAGCTCGGAGGTAGAATGCCCCTGAGCTCAATCCCCAGTACCGCAAAAAAAAAAAAAAAAAAAAAAAAAAAAAAAAAAAAAATATTTTTTTCTAAAAAAATATTTTTTACTCCTTAAAAAAAAAAAAAAAAAAAAAAAAAAAAAAAAAAAAAAAAAAAAAAAAAATTATATTTTGCTCTAGAATCAGTTTTTCCTCCTTAACAACATCAAAATAAAAACTCAAAAAGATATGAAAGGCAAAAGTATCCTCACCTGCATTCCTAATCCCTATTGCTTTACCAGTTTGATTAGACAGATGGCACTAGGTGTTTGAATTTGGCATGTGGCTGATGGTCATGGATAAGAAAGAAGTGAGACAGACTTCCAAGTTCAGAAACTGTTGACTAGTAGACCATAGTTCATTTTCACTGCTAAGCGCTTTCACTGCCAGTGTTTTAATCATTCTGGGTTCTCTCCATTACATGAATTTAATGTATAAATTCTTGGTTTTTCATTTACAAAGTATACTTTTTATTTCCTCAGTTCTGGATAGAATTTTGTAAAGGGAATAAATAGACATTTCCTTGCCATTTACAAAGGACTTTGTTTGTCCAAGAAATTCACAATTTAGACACTAGCAAAATATGAAATATGCCACATTATACTTTGAAGGTGACCTTAAGTCAAGTTCAAAATTGAAGAATGAGTGTTGAGGGAATTTAAAGGTTTTAAACAAATTTTATGCCTACTCCATAGAATCTCTTTCCATACTTACATGCCCTGATGTTTTTATAGACATTAGTATAAAAACAACACTTTAGATTGTTTTTAAAAATCTAAAATCTGGTTTATCTATAAGACATACTTCAGAACACAAACCAATTTTGTGATAGTAATGCCATGTCAATATTTCCTGACAGAAGACAAATGTTGTTATTATTTCACTGTTTCTTACCTTTGTATAAGTTTAGAATTTTACAAAATGACTCTTCTTTACATGTCAAAATAGTAAGTTGATGAAAGTTCTTTTTAAAAAAAACTGCAGCAATTTATATATCTCTGCTGGCAATGATGGATAATCCAGGTGTGTTGGGTTATAAATGGGCCGCAAAACCATATTGACATTTTTAAAAGAGTAAATACAATTTTAATGGAGAAAGGTATCTTTCCACCAAAATCACAGAAAACTCTTTTTATATAAAAAGATTACTTTAATTTGTTTCTATTCTAATTTGATTGGCTATTTTCCATGATAAAAGATTGATGCTAGGACTATCTTAAAGTGATCCGCCTCTATCCAGTATTTCATTATCTGGCATGCAGAATGAATAGCAGGGGAGTTAGTTAGCACTCAGAAAAATTGGGAAAGAGATGAAACTCTGCTTCATGTTCTCTTTTTCTTCCCTAAGCTCTTTTCTAGACATCCTTTCCTGTTATCCACACAGATCCATATAATGTTCTCATGCTATTTTACCTCCTTTATGTGGAAACCTTATAAATTGTTTAGGGGCAAGTACTTAAAAAATTACATATACCATAATGATCAAGAAATTTAAACTTAACGAAAAAGCATAAAAAGAAAGGCAATGCATAACTCAACAAATGTGAAACTTCAAGAAATAATTTGGGAAGAACCATCCTAGAACTTTAATCTAAAATGACAGATCTTTATTTTGAGGCCATATGTCCATGAACCTGATGTGAGAACAATAGCATTGAAAGCATATTTTATGTGATCTGGGATTGTAATCAGAACTAGCACAGCTTTGGATCTTTCAGTTAGAGTGCTCCCAGTAATTATTCACCTTTTCCAAGAGGATATTACACCCAGCAGTTCTGTCCCATTTCCTTCTATTCACCTATTGCTGGTGCTACCTGTTTTATCATCTTCAAAGGACGGGACCATATTTTGTATACGCTTTTTTATCTTAATATAAGCAAGTTTCCAAAGTAAATGGCCCTCTCAATTCCCTCTGTAAAACAAATGGATTCCCGTAGTATGCTTAAATCTCTGGCTAATCCCTAGAATGATCATAAAATTATTTCCCCATCATTTTAGTTGTTCCCAAACCATTTGTGCCAGCTGTTATTGTAATTATATAATTTAATTAGATAGTACACAAACTATGAAAAATAACATAAAACTAAAATATATGAAAGCAAAAAAAGAGACTTTACCCATAAAAATCAAATTTAATGCGTTGGAAAGACTCAATAACTTCTTCACAAAATAAACTAGAATAGATAGGGCAAAATAATCTACAAAAATTTTTAAAAATTCTGTAACTGGATTTCTTTGAAAGTGTCTTTAGGTGTGTTTTTTCGTTTTAAAAAAGTGAAATCATAAATTGTGGATAACATATTTTGGATATAGTTATACAATAAATAGAACTTTAAAAATGAATGCATAGTCAAAGTCCTTTAGACCTCTTCATGATTTATGAAAATAGCAAGAATTAAGGATTTCTAATCTGTTCTCAAGATCATTATTTTGTTTTTCACTTAACAATTAGCTTTGAAATTCTTGAGTAGGGAGCAATGGACAAGTAGATATGAATGTGCCACTAAGGTCTTAAGACAGTTTTCCCAGAAGCTGGTGCTTAGACAAGGGTTTTCATAACAAGGTTTTACTAGGAAAATGTTGTCAAGAGAAAAATGTAAGGGAGTGGGAGATGTAGGATACTGAGAAGAAAATATGAAGCGGAAGTACAAACTCATATGTTATTGTACCCTCAGCCTGATCTCACCTGCAGCTCTAGAGATAAGACTGCAGAGGAGATTTTCTTTCCTTCAGGCAAGAGATCAGACTTGTATACCCTGTCTTCTCTTGTCCATTAGCTATTGATCTCCCCCAGTGCTGTGTAAACTCCGAGAAGCTTCCATAAAAGTGGTTCCTGGGAGTCCAAAGGCAATCCTCTGAAGAATACCACTGGCATGAGCTGTGACAGCTAACATGTAGAGGCTATGGTATGGATGTGCAAATCCAGTGAGGAATGCTAGGAAAAGCTTTAATGTAGCCTTTTAGGCCAAAACCACACTGAACAGACTCATTCCTCACTTTTTTGTCCCTTTGGCAAAGGCAGATACATGGACATAGAGTGTTTCTTGGGATTTCATCTGAGTCTCTCCTTCCTGTGTGAGTTCTACTGGTAAATCACAATTGCCAAACATTTTCAATATTGGATTCTGTCTTCACAAGTCTGTCTTATTGTTGGATAATTATCATTGTAGGGAAGAATATTGAGTTGATTAGATTTTTCTTAGTTTTGGCTAGGGGAATTTAAAAATAAGTTCCATGTTGTAAGATGTGAAACTAAGATGATTTATTAGCTACTGTAATACACTATAAGATTTAATTTACTATTAGT